>JBBPOC010000322.1:0-19887 GCA_038091235.1 Tylopilus rubrobrunneus | reverse complement strand
CGAGACCTTAACCTGCTAAATAGCCAGGCCGGCTCCGGCTGGTCTCTGGCTTCTTAGAGGGACTGTCGGCGTCTAGTCGACGGAAGTTTGAGGCAATAACAGGTCTGTGATGCCCTTAAAGGCAATAGTGAACACTAAAGGCAGCTATTGTCAGTGCTAATCTTATGATAATGACTAGCTTATGGAAAGCTTGTTTGGTGAATTCCTAGACAGGGGGAGATGTGGTGGCTGTGCCATGTGGTGTGAGGAAAGGGTAGCTAATGAGCTAATTTCCTAGATAGAAAGCTAGAGATAAGACTCTGTTGGTAGTGAGATGTGATGCTAGCAAGGGCATTTGCTAAAGTAAAAAGTGATAATGGTTTTGCTAATGATTTAGCAAGAGAGTGATAGGGGGAAACATGTGGGAAAATTCCCTAATAGGATGCTTTGTACACTGACAATAACAGATGACATAATGCTTTGTATTGGATACAATAGCACAAGAACAAATGGTATGAATAAGCATACATAGGCAGTTAGGGTATTCCTAGACTAGGTTTATCTAGGTTACAGTAGCCTAATGGCTGACCCTAGTGGCTATGATATGCTTATGTAATGAAAGGTCGACCTAAAAGTGGTTTGATCCTAGTGGCTATGACTTAGTTTTCTGCTAAATACTAATCAAGCCTAAGGTTTGATAGAAGATAAAAAGCTTAAACCCTGATGTCTAGATCTACTTGACAGATCTTATGTAATAGGGGCCTGATGTGATCTGCTTGACAGATCTGTAGGTAATGATCCTTCTAATTTGATTGTCAAACTATGAAGGGATCTAGATCTAATCTATGTGGTAATAGAAATAGATCTATGAAAGAAGACAAGATAGATCTATTAAAGAATAAAAGATCTATCAAGTGATATGAGTGATCTCAAAAAGGAAATGAAAAAAAGATAATGAGATGCCAAAAGCAGCCTGAAATGAGCTTCTTTTATACCCATTGGGGGTGGCTATGCTTGGCTATGTCAGCCACCAAGGCTGTTCTTAGAGGGTTTTGCCATTGGCTGGTCACTTTCACAGCATTTGAAAGATTTCTGCTATTGGCTACCAATGCCATAGCTTTTCGTTCCTGTGCATGGCTGTGCAGGCTGTGCATCTCCATGGTTACCAGGGGCAATGAGTTATTTTCCCTTGACTGGAAAGTCTGTGTAATCTTGTGAAACTCTGTTGTGCTGGGGATAGAGTATTGCAATTATCGCTCTTCAATAAAGAATTCCTAGTAAGTATGAGTCATCAGCTCACGTTGATTCATCCACATTGTAGTAATATGCTGATAAGTAGACATATGGAAGTTGTGTGGAAGCCTTGGCAGTAATGCATGTGCTCATCCAAGTATCCATTTATATATACTTTGTCTGAGAATGTTGACATATCACAACATGAAATCCATATGGTCATGTGTTCTTAATTGATAATGTTCTTGTACCCTTATTTAACCTGCTTTATTCCTAATGTTACACTAGTACTGTGATAACAAAAGAAGTTGCCACTCAAGTAGGCAGGAGACTTTAGAAGTTGATACTCTTGACTTAACCATCAAGCTGAGGAACTTGAGTCAATACAATGGTAAATTGTGTAGATCAAGAATACAAAACAAGTATAACTATGCCCTATTTACATAGGAAGGGAATATATGCATAGACCAAGTTCATGTATGATACAAAGAATAATAAAGGAAACTATGGTGAGTTAAAAAAACCATAAAGACCATCATGGAATATTGGTAAAACTGGTGACATCATTGTGTGAAAAGCTGATGCATCTTGAGTAATGGCAGCTGTGAAATTGCAATGGAGATGGTATGGTACTTTTACACCCAGCCATGCATGCCTATACTATTGACATTCCTGGAATGAATCTTCCTAGGTATTAGCTCATTGCTTGATGATAGGGCTGAAATGTCTAAAATACTCTTCTTCCAAAAATATTTCCAGCTTTTCAAACCTGAGTCCTTGGCATCAAAGGGAGATTCTTTTGGAAAATTGAAGTTGGGGGACTTGTGAATTCAAAGAAGGGGCCAGGCATCCCCATTTGATAAGAAATCCTTTAAATTCTCTGTGGTTGGGAAATTGAAAAGTGCTTCCTGTTATGCTATATTGCACAGACCTAGCATATTAGCAAACTAACCATGGCACTTCCAAATTTCCAAACACTCCAGCAACTTCCAAAGCTTTTTCCAGGACTTCCAGGACTTCCAGACTTTCAGACTTTTAGAGTGATGAAATAAAGAATGGTGTGGGAAATATTTTTAATCATTTTCCCACACTTTTGACTTTTTCCCATGCATCATCAAATCACTTATTTCATTGTTACTACTAATCCTTATTAATGGTAGTACTAACCCTCATTGTTACTAATCCTAATCCTAATGTTACTAATCCTTGTCCTAATCCTAATCCTTATTCTAATTCTTGTTATCAGTAATCCTAATCCTTGTCTAATTCTTGTCATCCCTAACCCTTGTCATTGCTAATCTTAATTCTAATCCTAATAATCCTAATCCTAATCCTAATCCTAATCCTAATCCTAATCCTAATCCTAATCCTAATTAAAAGTGTAGCCAAAGTGCTCACAAAAGTATACCAAAATATAAGAAAAGTGCAAACCAAAGTGTAGTCAAAGTGTGGAAAAAAAGAGTGTACCAAATGTGTGGTCAAAGTATAATAACAAGTGTTAAAAAAGCAGACCAAAAGTATGATCAAAAATGTTATCAAAGTGTAGTAAACAAATGTTGAAAAAGCAGACCAGAAGTGTAGTTAAAGTGTTGCCAAAGTGTAGTAAACAAGTGTTAAAAAAGCAGACCAAAAGTTTGATCAAAAATGTTATCAAAGTGTTATAAACAAGTGTTGAAAAAGCGGACCAAAAGTGTAGTTAAAGTGTTGCCAAAGTGTAGTAAACAAGTGTTAAGAAAAGCGGACTAAAAGTGTGGCAAAAGTGTGGCCAAACACTGATAAACATGTCTTGAAGAAAGCGCACTAAGTGTGGTCAAAGTGTGTCAGAAGTGTGCTAGACAAGTGTTAAAAGAAGTGGATAGAAGTTGAGAAAAAGTGTTGTGACTTCTAGGACTCAGAAAATTCCTCCAAGTCCAAAAGTGCCAAAAAGGTGATATTGTGGACACCAAAACTCACACCTCATGCACCCTGGGGCAAACTGGACCAAACAAAGACCATTCATAGGAAAATATATACAACAACACTTTTGCTACACTTTTGGTGCGCTTTTTTCAACACTTGTTTAGCACACTTCTAACACACTTTAATGCGCTTTTTTCAAGACATGTTTATTAGTGTTTGGCCACACTTTTGCCACACTTTTAGTCCACTTTTCTCAACACTTGTTTACTACACTTTGACCACACTTTTGCTCTGCTTTGTCAAGCATTTGTTTACAACACTTTGCCTAGACTTTGACCACACTTTTTCCACACTTGTTTACAACACTTTGACCATACTTTTGCTCCATTTCTTCAAGCATTTGTTTACAACATGTTGCCTAGACTTTGACCACACTTTTCCACACTTGTTTACAACACTTTAACCACACTTTTGGTTTACTTTTTCAACACTTGTTTGCTACACTTTGGCAACATTTTAACTACACTTTTGGTCCGCTTTTTCAACATTTGTTTACTACACTTTGATAACATTTTTGATCATACTTTTGGTCTGCTTTTTTAACACTTGTTATTATACTTTGACCATACATTTGGTACACTCTTTTTTCCCACACTTTGACTACACTTTTGGTTTGCTTTTTTATACACTTTTCTTATATTTTGGTATACTTTTGTGAACACTTTGGCTACATTTTTAATTAGGATTAGGATTAGGATTAGGATTAGGATTAGGATTAGGATTGAGATTAGAATTAGAATTAGAATCGGAATTAGAATTAGAATTAGAATTAGAATTAGAATTATTAGGATTAGAATTAAAATTAGCAATGACAAGGATTAGGGATGACAAGAATTAGACAAGGATTAGGACTACTGATAACAAGAATTAGAATAAGAATTAGGATTAGGACAAGGATTAGTAACATTAGGATTAGGATTAGTAACAATGAGGGTTAGCACTATCATTAATAAGGATTAGTAGTAACAATGACTAAAATAAGTGATTTGATGATGCATGGGAAAAAGTCAAAAGTGTGGGAAAATGATTAAAAATATATTTCCTACACCATTCTTTATTTCATCATCCTAAAAGTCTGGAAGTCCTAGAAGTCCTAGAAAAAGCTCTGGAAGTTGCTGGAGTGTTTGGAAATCTGGAAGTGCCATGGTTAGTTTGCTGATACTTGGAAATGGTAAAAAAACTCTCAGTGTGCTTATGTCCTTGCAAAGTGTATGGAAATAAAGTCTAGCAATGTCAAATTAATCTTATAATAATATAAATGAGTCCAGAATATTGAGAACAATGAGAGACATTGTAACTCGTCACAACTGGTTTTTTGCAAGACAAAGAATAGATCAAATGGTGGCAAATAAGTAACAAACAAATAAGTCCAGACTGCAATAACAGTTTGGAATGACTTTCAAAAATTCTAGATGACCTTTCAAATTTGGAACAGACATGGAAAGAAAATAGATATCCTATTGGATATAAATAAATATGGATGATGATGGAGACTATTGGACAACACTTGATGATGGTCTAGAAACTTGCAAAAACTGGCTTTACAACCATATGTTATGCTAGTGCTGCATCCACAAAGAAGCTGCCACTTAAAGTAGGCAGGAGACTTGTAGAAATCAATACTCTTGACTTAACACAATAAGCCAAGGGCTTGAATCAACATAATGGTTAATTGCATAAATCAAGAATACAGAACAAGTACAGCTATGCCCTACTTATATAAGAAAGGGATATGTACACAGATCAAGTCTATGTATAGTACAGAAAGTGAGAAAGGGTATAATGGGGAGTCAATGAAATAACAGAGAACACAACAGACCAATGAGTAAGATTCATAATATAATTATACAGCAAGCTAACACATCTAGTGGAAGAACTTGGATTGGATGAGAATGGCTCAAAGCTGGTAGAAAGAGGAATGACAACAAGAAAGAAAAGAAAACCCACAAACCAACTGTATTGTAACACCATAGAGAGTACTGAGCTCCTATAACATTATGGCACATTACTTATTGTACTTATTTCTTTTCTTTGATGCACTAACATTATTGCTAACTATGCATGACTCAATATACACTGACACATCTCAATTCTTGGTTAATAATCCTTATTCTGCACTATGCTTATGCATTGCAGTTCCTTGTTGTTCTTCATTGTTTTTTGAACTCTCTTGATATTCCTAAATAAAGAATACTTACATTTATCATATATATGTAAGTACTCCTAGGCTTAAGGTATATTTTTTATTCTAAATCTACATACTAGCAATGTATGTTACTTAGTGCAGCATAGTCTCTTCAAGGTCTAGGTTAGATCTTGAGTATAGTCATTTATGCCCCTTATTCAAGTGGCACTCTTTTTCCCTTCATTTTTCTATTTTTCTAATAACTAGTCTTTGCACCTTAGTGTAACAGAGACCCACTAGGATGGGGGTTTCTATTGGCATGTGATCATTCAGTTCACTGATCAGTTATGGTTCAAAAGGATCATTGGACCTGTTCAATATAAAACTAATTCATCCCAACACACAACCATCCTTAACATTTTATTATTAAATACTAACTTATTTGTGTTTAGCCTTCTATGACTTATAGACCTTATCAGGTCATGGGATTATATATACAAAGAGGACAATACTTTTATGACTGGTTCCTAAGCATGTGATAGATAACAAGGCCAACTGGTGAACTTATATCCTTAAAATTGATAACTGCATGAAATTTATAAAATAGATGCATGAGCTCACTTCTAAAGATTACATGATCTACCACAACAAGCTTATTGCAACTGTGTACTTCTACTATAGGGCAGATCTGTTAGTAGGAGGGCAATGATAGCCCACTATACAAATTAGATGAAGCATCAGAATGGCTTGGAACCAGTAGGAAATGAAATAACAACAAAAAAAACACATAGACCAAACCATATTGTAACACACCCTCTGGCATTTTTATTATCAGAGACTAACACATTTTATGTTTAGGTCCTCATATATTATATATATGGGAGGCATGTTTAATACTTCCCATCTCCTTCACATGGACAGTGGCAATGATCCTGAGTATATTGTCATTAACAATGTGAATATCAATTGCAAGTTGATATTGATGAATGAGTTGTTTGGAGCCTAGTGAGACTAGATAGCTATGTGTTGAAATCACAGATAACTAAGCTTATACCAAAAAGGATAATATCTAGATCTTTATCTCTATAATGACATGATGGTGATGACTTGTAAATAACATAATCAGTCAGCACATGCTGCACATAACATCATTGATGATTAATTCATCTTCATAAAACATCATAAAACATGCCATGGACCTGCCCTATAATAGAAGTACACAATATATACAAACAATCTCTATAGTATATGTATAAGATGGGCTCTTGCCCTTAGCACAATCTAAATGCTCTTGACCTCCTACCAATTAGATCACTCCTAGGTTTATACACTGTCACAGAGCCTGACCAACCTCTCAGCACACTTCATCCCCTCTTCTACCTCATAGTATATCTCTAAATAAGTATTTCCACTTAGTTTCTACACCATGGCTATTGTTGTATATGTGCTTTATATATGTTATACTTCAATATCATGGACACATATATGAAAAGATTGATATCCCAGGAGGGTGGCTTTACATTTATTGCACCAACAAGAACTCTTGACAACCATTCACAACCCAAAGAGGATGAAAAGTAACACACTTATTATCAAAATTGAGCATAAGTTATGAAAACCTGCTCCTAAACCTCCCAGAATACAATATAACCTTACTAGGAGAGTAAGATATGATAGGCAATATAGCACTACCTAGCCATGCTTTAAAGAGGTTTGTAGATGGTTTGAGAAAACAGTTGCAAAAGGTAGTAAAAAGTCAATCCAACCCATTGGCTAACAAAGACTTGGCACAGGATAATAGGATGGTAAACAACTTCTATAAAAGATAGAGTTGCTTACCTAATTAGTTTATATTGAAGTTTCTTGTTATTTTCAAGAAAGGCAGCCTTTGTTTATCAGTATTAATAACTATAGTGTAAGTGATATTAGTGGTTCATATGCCTAATGGACATAACTTATGTGGGAAATTTGTTTTTATTGTATTTCCACCAACTGCCCCATTACCAACCTGAGTTTGGCTGGAGCAGCACATTTGTTAAAAAATAACACAAGTATCCTATGATTTTGATTTTTAGTGTAAATACGGACTATGAAAATGTAACCTATTGATTCTTTAGTCACTTAGAGTTTGAGGTTAAAGGTGCCAGAAAAGTTACCACACAAATAACTGGCTTGTGGCAACCAAGTGCTTATAGTGACATTGCTTTTTGATTCTGTCTTGTTCCTACAATCCACTGAGGTTAAGTCCTATAGATTTGTCTGGCTTTTTAGGTTTAGACTTTTTGTTTTTGTCAAGCCCTCTACTTTACTAAGGGCCAGTTCACAGAACATAAGCACTTTGGAGGACTTGTTCTTTGACAAGAAAGTTAAAGTTGAAATGATAGGACTTTGAAAACAAGAACAAGCAAATAAATAAATAATAGATGGCATAATAGAATTTTAAGAACAAGAAGATAAGCAAGCAAATATAGCACTAACCTAGACAACATAATAGAACATAGGAAGTTAACTTTAGGATAGGTCTTGTTACTATAAAACATGGTTTATTGCATTCCAATACTATCATACATGACCATAGGACTTTGAAACCATTATATTCCATCTGATCTACACGGTTAAGCAAAGTACTGCCTAGTTAGTATCATGGTAGGGGACCACATGGGAATCCTAGATGCTATGGTTTTCATTCTTGTTCTTCAAAAAGACAAGGTGGTGGTCCCAAGTGTAGGCAAGGTGGTTGAGATGTAAGCAAAGTGTTGATAACCTGAAAGTACCAAAAAAGCAAACCAAGTGTACCTAGACTATTGACAAAGGTCAAGAAAGAAGTGTGGCAAAAAAAGTAATCAAAGTATTGAAAAAGTATAGAAAAAGTGTACCACAAAGCAAAATAAAGATCCAGGTAGTTGGTCAAAGTGTAGTTAAGGTCTAGATAAGTGGTCAGAGTGTTGACAAATGTCAAAGAAAAGTCTAGGAAAGTATTGGCAAAGACCAAGGAAAAGTCAAGGGAAAATGTACTTAAGGTTTAGCTAGGTAGATGGTCTGCCTCTTGTGCCCCATAGAAATTGTGACCAAACAAATAGCTAGGGCCCTATATATGGAAGTGGACACAATAACAACAATTGGTAATGAACCAAGCTAGTTTAACACTCCCTAATAAACCTAATGATTACTAGGCTTGTTGGGTAGTGAGACCACTTTGCTTGTTATTCAACTAGGATTATCCTAGACAATGTAGACTTGTCTGACTATACCAATCGGTCTCTAATACCAATGGTTTGGCTTGATAACCTAGTTCTTTGCTTAGTCTAGACCACTTTCCTACTAGCTGCTTGTCTATGTTATGTAGGCATTGAGATTTAGGTAATATTGATTTGATTGATCAGAATCCTGAAATGGCATTGATTTTGTGTCAGACTAATGTTGTTGTTGTGACCAAATGTGCCAGAAAGGCATCTGGTCATTTTTCCAACCTTAAAGAAATGAATCCTGATCCTCTTTCTTTGAAGGAAAGGGATGATGAAGCTGGATCCTTTTGCAAGGTCCCTTTTCCAGATCCTTCTTTGAGATTGGTTGGCAATTGGGTCTCAGGAAAAGGAAGGACAGGAGGGCAAAAAAAAAAAGAAGAAATAAAAAAAAAAGGAAAAAGTGATGGTGGGAAGGAGGGAAAGAAAAATATATTAAATCAGGCTTAATGTTAATATCAATCCTAATCCTAGCCCTTGCCATGATACTAATCCTTGTCTGAACTTGAGTGTCTAATGTCAAGACCTACTTTAGAACAGGTTTATTAAAAGTGTGATGAAAGTGTTAATGAAAGTATAGCCAAAGTGTACAAAAAAAATGTAGTCAAAGTGTGACCAGAGTGTACCAAGAGTATTGACAAAGTGGTGACAAAAGTGTAGCAAAAGTGTGACAACAAAAGTGTAGTCAAGATGTTATAATACAGCAGATCCATGGTTGACTCTTTCCCCTTTTGTCTCTATTCTTCTTTCATCTTCTATCTAATTCCTTAAATGCATCAACATCAACTTACTATGCAATTCATCAGTCTTATCCAATGTTCCTTTTTTTTATATTAACTCACCATTGTTCTCCTTTCTTAAATATGTGTACTATCCTATCCAGTCTTGGTCTATGCATCATTCTCTCTACTATATAAGTAGGGCCCTCTCTGTATTATAATTTCCCATTCTAAATCTATGCAATTTACATTGCTCAGCTCCTAGTTTTTCCAAAGCCTACAGTCAGGTCTTGAGTATAAGTTGCTTGTGTCTACTTGGAGTGGCACTCTATTTGTTTACAACTAGTCTAGGTAACTTATCATAACACAAGGTCTAGTTAGAGTATTGACAAAGATCAAGAAAAAGTACAAGAAAACCTAAAGTATACCAAAAAAAATGTAATCAAAGCCTAGGCACAGTGTACCAGGTGTTAACAAAAGTTTAGGAAAGTATACCAAAAGTATTGACAAGTGTAGGAAAAGTGTACCAAATAAGCTTAGTCAAGGTCTAAGTAAGTGGTCAAAATGCCAGTGTACCATAGTCTTGACAAAAGTGTAGGAAAAGTGTACCAAAAAAAGTGTAGTGAGATGGTTAAAGTGTAGTCAGTGTTGACAAAAGTCTAGAAAAAGTCAAGAAAAAGTATTGAGAAAGTGTTGAGAAAGGTCTAGGAAAAGTATAGGAAAAGTATAGGAAAAGTGTACCAAAAGCATACATAAGATCCAGGTAAGTGGTCACAGTGTATCAAAAGTGTTGACAAAGGTCTAGGAAAAGTCTAGGAAAAGTGTACCAAAAAAGCATGCTCAAGGTCTAATAAGATAATCAAAGTGTAGTCAAGATCTAGGAAAAGTCAAGGAAAAGTCAAGGAAAAGTGTACCAAAAGTATTGACAAAAGTCTCAGAATTTGTTGATGGACTGGGTTGACTGGTTATACATTGTTGCTATCATTGCTATGGACACACAAGCTGATGTGCATTCCAGATATTTAGCATACCACCATTCACATCTGAGACTTGTGGAGTAATTTAAGGCACTAGACAATTTCAATTTCAAGACGACACAGGCTGTGTTATACTGGCACTGCATTAACAAAAAAGCTGCCACTCAATAGCAGGCAAAAGACTAAATGAAGTTTATACTCCTGACTTAATCATAACCAAGGACTTGAGCTAACACAATGATAAATTACATAGATCAAGAATAAAAAACTAATGTACAAATATGTCCTACTTATACAGGGTGGGAATATGTGCACCAACAAAGTCCATGTATGGTACAAAGGATGAGAAAGAAAACTATGGTAAGTCAACAGAACAATAGAGAACATAATGGAATTATTGATGAGACTGATGACATGAATGCACAACAGGCTAATATATCTTTAGAACAATACAGATTGGATGAGAATAGCTTGGTGCCAGTTGAAAAGGTGATGACAACAAGAAAGGAAAGAAAAAGACATAGACCAACCATATTGTAACAGGCTTGCATGACCAAAAGGGAACTCTAAGTCCTAGTCATCAGCACTTGTGCTTTATATAAAGCATTATTTCTAGTAGTTTATCCTCTTTGTTGCTCAATTTTGGGTACTACTATTACTTTCACATTCATATTCTAATGATGCACTAATGGTAGTGACATCCTACACACACTCTGACCACAATGAACATACTCAACTACAAACATCAATCCAACAATATCTAACCTAAATGCTGAGAAGTACAAGTTGCAACACTAAGCCACACCATGACAACTAGATAGAAGAGAATATGTAGTGACTGTTGTAATTGTCTCCAACAAGACCAACTTGAAGGGTGGGTTGATAAACACTTGGCAAATCTGACCTCAACTGTTATTGTGATATCCAGTACAGTGTTTGCTGTGTAGTAATGCTACAACATGTACCCTAATAAGCCTTTACAAAGTGTACTTGCATGAAGGGATGATATTAAAAGATTTACAAAATCAAAAACATATTTAAACACTGGCAAGTACACAAAATGTGAACCATGACTAGAAAACATCACTTTGAGAACATTCCATATATTATTTTCTAACTTTTTTCAACCTTTTTCTAGTGTTTTATTTTTGTAAGCCTTTGAAATTATAGTCTAAAACAAAACCATCTTTGTTTATTTAGTAAAAAGCTTGAATTTTCTGAAGGTGGTTACAAAGTAAAAGCTTAATGCTCTCTACAATTGTAAAGCCAGTTTTTGCAAGTTTCCATATCTTTGTCAAGTGTCATCCAGCAGTCCCCATCATCTTCCATGTCCATCCATGTCCAATGCAAGGTATTCTTTCCTTTCCATGTCTATTCTAGGTCTGGAAGGTCATCCAGAACTTTTGAAAGTCATTCCAGACTATCATTCAAGTTGCAGTCTAAACCTGTTTATTTGTTGCTCGTTTGTCCCCATTTGGTTCATCCTTTGTCTTGCTAAGCTGGTTGCAATGGGTTATAATGCCTAGTGACTCAGGATTCACTTATTTTATTCTAAACTCATTATTTTTAATATTCCAGACCTATTTGTATTGTTTCAGAATTGATTTGATATTACTAGATTTCATTTCTGTACACTTTGCAAGGACATAAGCACCCTGGAAGTTCTTTTTACTATTTCCAATAGTTGTGACTGTATCATGATAGTTTTCATACTTAAAAAGCCTTGTCTTAGGACAAATAAATCTTCTTCTTGTAGTCTGAAGGTCTCCTACCCATGTGCAGAATTATCTCCAAGTCATTTTCAAGTTGGTCATTAGCTCATACACTGTTTGACTTTTTCCTTCCATTTCCATATTTTCCATAGTTCTGGAATACCTTTCAGACTCTTTTGCTTGCATTCAAGATAGGTTGGAGTTTTATTTATTTATTTATGTGTTTTATATAGAGACCCTGGAACAAGTACATCTCACATTCCATACTAATTATTTGTTTTACAATGGTATAGCCACCAATAATAATAGCATTTCTAATGTTTTGGGTGCATTACATTTGGGATAGAAATGGTGGTCTGTTGGTGTGATGGGAGTAAATGTTGTTGATTCCAATGAAAGTGTTCATTGGCACCTCACTCAACTTTATCTCAGTCATTCTGAGTGGCAAGCAAATCACTTCATATGTGAGCTCCAGATGTGGTTGGGTGCACACAGGATGCATAACATGGGCAAGCAGCTTGGCCAGGCACTCCATGTGAAGAAATTGTTGATGGTCTGTGTCAATTGGTTGTACATTGTCATCATTGTCACTGCAGACACACCTCCCAATGTGCATTACAAATATTTAGCATACATACTACCACTGGCACCATTTACATCCAACACTTGTGGAGCAACTCAGGGTGCTGGACAATTTCAAGGCAATACAGACTGGCACAACCAAAAAGGAACTCTAGAGTTATGGAATTAGTCATTGGCTGTTGTGATTTAATTTTGTATAAAGCACTGTTTCTAAGTAGCTTATCCCTTTCATTGTTCAATCTTAGGTATTACTACTTATCCATATTCCAATTGTGCTGATAGCAGTGCTCTACACATGTTCTGACTGTCATGAATGTGCTTGACTACATAGGCCATCCTATGTCTACATGTTGATCCAACACTATCTAGTATAAACACTGAGGAGCATAAGTTGCAATACCAAACTACATCACAATGGCTGTATAAAATGGAATATGTAGCAACTATTGCTATTGCCTCCAACAAAGCTGATGATAGGTCAATAGACACTCAATCTTGACTGTCATGACACTCAGTACAAGCCTTGTAGTACAGAGCATACCTCCATTCTAATATTCAGCCAAAAAGATACTAGTATGAACATATTACTGACCTTTTCTCCTGGTCAACCTGCCATAGGCAAAGTAGACCCACCACTTACCCAAATAACTCATCTGATGTTATCATCTTGCAAATCTTTATATCCAAGCTAACAATCCTGTAACCTGCACTATGCATCTGTAGTAGCTTCATGTCAAACCCACCTAAGATATTCAACCTCAAGATAGCACCACTTTGGCAAATGGTGGATTTATTAAAACTTTTCCACCAATGGTGTTATGCTATGTCACTTAGACCTAGTGAAGACCAAAGAGAGTACCACTCAATAGTAGGCATGAACAACTGTACTCAAGACTTAATCATAAGCCTTGAAGAGACTAGGCACTAAGCAATGTAGATTGCATAGATCTAGAATGAGGAACTATAACTAAAGTAGGGCTCTACTTATAGATAGAATAAACATGCATAGATCAAAAACTAGATATAGGAATATATCAAGAAAGGAGATGATGGTTGGTAAGAATGGAATAGTGGAGAACATAATGGAACAGTGGTGAGTAAGCCTGAGGAAAAGGATGACATATATATCATATGATCAGGAGAGCCAATGAGAATCAGTGAAGGAAATCTTTCGACCTGGGACCTATCACAGGTCAAGGAATAAAGTCCAGTTAAGCAAGCAACAAGAAAAGGAAACAAGTAGACACCATTGACCATATCATAACAAATGATTTGGGGAGAGAAGAATTAGATTCAGATTATCCAAGCAACCTTTGTTACAGCATGTTACAATATGGTCGGTCCATGGCTTGTTCTTTCTTTTTTTGTTGTCATCCCCTTTTCTACTGGCTACAAGCTGTTCTCATCCAATCCAAGTTCTTCTGTTAAACATATTAGTCTACTGTGCAACTATGTCATCAGTCTTATTCTTGTTCCATTATGTTCTTCATTGTTCTTCTGACTCACCATAGTTTCCTTTACCATCCTTTGTATCATATATAGACTTGGTCTGTGCACATTTCCCTTCCATATATAAGTAGGACATATCTGTACTTGTTCTGTATTCTTGATCTATGCAATTAATCATTGTGTTAACTCAAGTTCCTTGGTTTATTATGTTAAGTCAAGAGTATCAACTTCTAAAGTCTTCTGCCTACTTCAAGTGGCAGCTTCTTTGTTAACATAGCACTAGTGTAACACAGTATTGCCCTCCAAGCAGACTTAATCACCTGCACCCACAGATAGTTTTTTCTGAAATCCCACTGCAAGGTTAAGGTTAAGCTCTGCCAAAGTCAAGCCAAGACTTCCCATGGGCATTGATAGATTTGCATTCCCACAAATTTCTACCCCACAAAACCTGTCCTCTTCTGGGTTCAGGAATATATCTATATGTATATCTAGTAATTCCATCAGTTGACTTATTTGATATGACTTCAAGTCGTACATCTCAGCTTGCTCACTAATGCTATGCCTACACTGCAGGCCCAATACTCCCCTCAAGCTGAGCCAAGGTCAAGAAATGCTCCATGTTTCTGGTGTTAAGACAAGGCAAGGCATTGTATCAGCCATTATTTTGTCATTGTGGTGATAATATTTGTGATGAGCCTCTGAGCCTCATGTAACTCCCAAGGCAAGTAAAAAGCAATAAGTACACTTAGATCATATTCAAGCAATGAAAGAGGCAATGAAACTATCAGTTTTGTGTCATATGTTGTCACATGCAACTGTCAATATGACTCACACTTGCCATTCCAAATCTAGTACCCATCAAAACAAAGCCCTTGAATAATCCTCTCAGGCTTCTACCAATGCTCCCTACTCCACTGGCATGTCAAGAGCAACAAGCTTGATATTCAGCTATTTATTGCAGTTTCAAGGGCCTGTTGTAAACCCTCTTGAAAGCAGTTGATACTCAAAGCCTTACAAATAAGTAGCCTATTGGACTAATGCAGAAATAGTAGTGTTACTTGAGTTTCTCACTGAACAACTGCAAGGCAATGGTGATAACTAAAAAAAGACATAAGTGGCAGTCAAATCACACATGCTAGTGGAATTCAAATTTAAAACCATGAAGGGGAATTCAAGAATGCTAAACACATGTAAAAGGTGGTACATGTCAAAATCACAGATGATGACCAAGCTTATACCAAAAGGGATAACTCCTAAGTCAATGATCAAAGCTATTACTAAGCATGGTCTAGACTTGAATCACTTGATCAACAGTTTAGGCTCTTATCACTTATCTCTGTAATGACATGATGGTGATGACTCATAGATAACATGATCAGTCAGCACATGCTGTGCATGACATCATTGATGATTAATTCATCTCCATGGAACATCATAGAATATTCCATGGACCTGCCCTATACTGTAGACACACATGTACAAACAAATGTTATTCCAGTATATAGTCTGGGCTTTCACCCACTGCACAATCTAAGTGTTCATGACCTCCTACCAGTCAAATCATTTCCTAGGATTATACAGATCCTAACTCCAGCTCTCTCTACTCTCTTCTACCTTCAGTACTATTACTAGTAAGTATTTCCACTAGTCCTGTGCTGTTGTTGTTGTTGTACTCAAGCTTTCCATACTTGTGTTACTTTGATAGTATTATGATATGGGTTACTATGGGTGATTGTTTCTTTTCTTGACTGCTTTGTCATCATTGGACTTCATTCCTCAACCTGTGACAGGTTCCAAGTCATACATTATTTATCGCCATTTCTTATTGGCTCTTCAGATCATACAATGCTTATCTCTGACATCATTGGACTAGATCATGACATCATTGTTTACTTGACCAGCCCTCATGCTTACCGCTTACACATCCCTAACACCATCATTCCATTATGTTCTTTCTCCTTCTGTGCTTACATGTCGTTGTCATCATCACTTCCTCTTCAAGTATTCTCCCTATACTTAGACATGGTCCATGCATGTCTACTTTATATATAAGTAGACCACCACTGTATTAGTATTCCCCATTCTAGATCTATGCAATTCATCATTGCTTAGACTTAGTCTCATCCAAGGTCTGATCCCTTTAGTCCTTGAGTAGTTGTTCATGCCTACTATCGAGTGGCACTCTCTTTGTCTGCTAAGTCTAATCGATGAAGCATAACAGATAGTACATGCTAATGAGATTTCATCTGCTACTAGCCAAAGTCAATCCTAATAATTGGAATAGATAAAAAATAGTTTCTTGCTGGTGTTGCTCTAAGAATATAAATCTGAAGATATTCACTCTAGTACAAAATGATGGATGAAATTTGTATACATGCATGGAGGATCATTCAGAAATGATATTAAAAGAAACATAGAATCAAAAACATAATTTTTGTAATAAACAAGTATGAATCATCACTAGAAAACATTCCTTTCAAAACATTCCATATATCATTTTCCAACATTTTCTCAATATGTTCCTCATGTTCCACCTTTGCAAGCATAATCTAGAATAAAATCATCTTTGTTCATTTAGTAAAAGACCTAAACAACAAGAAAAGAATTAGCAGATTAATTCAAATAAATATATTAAAAGCATACATGTGGTTTTTCAGAATGACTTTAATAATTATATCCACTTTTTCATCCAAAGATGCCTTGTGATATTTGTTAAGAGTCTTTTTCAAAGCCTTTTCAAGCTTTTTATGCATATTTAAGGCCTTGTACTTCTTAGCTGCTGCGAAAAATGCATTATTCTGCTGGTGTAAGAAGAAAAAATACTCTGCTATGAGAAAAATATCTAAATTGATAAGGTTAATAATATATGATATACATGCAAGATATAAGAAAAAAGATTCTGACATCAGTTTCAAGAATTTGCTTCCATCTTAAAAGAGAAATCTTATTATTATTGAGCCTCAATGGAAATATTATTGTAAATCAGTCTACCAGATTTCATGGTGCCAAAGTTCAAACTTCATTGATACCAAAGGAGGACTAGATGACATTAATCAAATGTATATATTCAATAAAAATTACATGGCCTTTTTGAACTAGCTGAAATTAATATGTTTATAAAAACATAAATGAAAAAAAAAGTATAACACTAACTGTAATAAATGCAAGCATGTTTTTGTAGCATAGAAATGCACACCTACTAAAGAATAATGAATAAAAATCAAATCACATATTATGCACTTACATTCTAAATTAATACAGTGAATGGACACTTCTGAACACATACCAACTGAAACTTTAAATTTGTGATTAATAATCTACTAAATTAAAATATACAAAAGCTTACTTGCTAGAGAGTAAAAAGCATGATGCTTATAACTCCTTATTAATGTGGTATAATAAACAACTTATTGTCAAGCTAATTCCAATAGTGGATGAAAAGCAGAGATAATATTATTAGCATGATTCCTCCATTGACATGCTACAATGCACAACTCACTAACTACAATTCCCAATGGTGGATGAAAAGTAAAGATGGTGTTATCAGCATGATTCCTTCACTGAGGTGCTACAATGTACACAACTCACCTACTATGCTTTCCAATGTTGGATGAAAAGCAGAGATGGTGTGATCAGCATAATTCCTTTACTAAGATGCTGCAACACAATCCATCTCCTATAATCACCAACAGTGGATAAAGACCAAAGATGGTGTCATTAGTATGATTTCTCTGCTGACATGCTAGGCTATAGTATACAACTCACCTGCTATAATTCCCAATGATGAGCACAAAGTAGTGTTATTAGAATTATTCCTTCACTAACATGCTATAATACATAACTTACCTGCTATAATTTCCAATAGTGAAGAAAGAGCAGAGATGATGTTATTAAAATGATTTACCAGCTGACATGCTAGTACAATACACAACTCACCTGCTATAATTTCCAATAGTGGATGAAAAGAAAGCATGGTATTATTAGCAATGCTGATTCCTTCACTTACATGCTACTGTTATTAGCACAATTCTTTCACTGACATACTACAATACACAACCCACCTGCTATAATTCCTCCACAGAGATGCTACAATGCACAACTCACTGACTATAATTTCCAATGTTGAATAAAGAGCAGAGGTGGTGTTATCAGTATAGTTCCTCTACTGAGATGCCACAATCATAATGCACAACTCACTAACTATAATTTCCAATGGTGGATGAAGAGCATAGATGGTGTTGTCATCATGATTTCTTCATTCACATGATACAATGCACAAATCACAAACTATAATTCCCAATAGTAGATAAAAAGAAGGAATAGTATTATCAGCATAATTTCTAACATGCTATGATACACAACTTACCACCTATAATTTCCAATGGTGGATGGAGAGTACAGTTGGTGTTATAAGCATAATTCCTTCACTATCATGCTAGAATGTACAACTTACAAACTAAACTGTAATTTCCAATGGTGGATGAAAAAAAGGGATGGTGTTATCAGCATGACCCCCTATTGAGATGCTATAATGCACAACTTACAAGCTATATTTTGTTACAACTGTGGATGGCAGTCATACAACAAGAGCTAGCAAGAATCAAAAGTTCAAAGTGTCTTCCTTTGCCAGAGGTCTTCCAAAAGGTAGAAGTGTCTCTTCAAAAGTGAGACAAAGTCTTAGAGAGATCAAGAAGGCTTGGGAAGCCTTTTCAGATGATTCCGAGAGAGTGAGGCTAGCATGATATTCACATAGACTAGCTTAAGGGTAATACACACCAGTACAATGAGGGTTAAATAGGTACAAAGGTATCAAGTCAAGGATTCCCCTAGACTAGTGGGAAACAAGGTGAGGCTAGAGGAGATCATAGGGTGATATCAAGAAAAGAGTCAGCGAATCAAGAAGAGAGATGAGACAGATGGTGGCAGTATAATCAAGAAAGGAGTCAGTGGGATCAAGGGAGTCTTCACAAGCAGAGCTAGCAGTAAGTCCAAGAAAGGAGTCAATGAGTCAGATCAAGAAAGGAGGCAATGGTCAAAAAAACAGTCATCAAGAAAGGAGTCAAGGTCCAAGAAAGAAGTCAAGGGAAAGAAAAAAGTTGTAATGTCATAACAGTGGTCATAAGTCATAACATATTTCTCAATAGTGAATGAAGAGCAGATATGGTGTTATCAGCATGATTCCTCTAATGAAGTGCAATGACTTCACTAGGCGCAGGTGCAACGAAGGGATGAGACTAGTGTAGGAGACTTACACTAGGGCAAGGGACTGAGAGGAGCAAACAGTGGAAGTAGCAATCAAGGTATGAAAGCGACTTATTGTTTCTGGGAATAAGTCCCAGTTTATATACCTCTACAGTGTGTTTGTATCTATTGTGATTACTGTAGGTAAAAGGAAATGTTCTAGAACATGATCAAAGATCATGTGATAGGACTATTGTTATCGTCCAATAGCCATATGGTCCTTATCTATGATGTCATATGATAAGAGATAGCTGACTCATATGATGAGTAAAAGGGATAGCATAATGAGATAAGAAAGAAAGATAGAAGAGTCTAGACCTTTCTTCCAGAAATGGTAGCTTGGTAATAGAATTCCAGAAATAGAATACTACCATTTCAACATCCTCCACTGACATGCTATATGATGCACAACTCACCTGCTATAATTTCCAATGGTAAATAAAGAGCAGAGGTGGTGTCATCAGCATGATTTCTCCACTAGCATGCTACAATGCACAACTCACAAGCTATAATTACCAATGGTGGATAAAGGAGCAAAAATAGTATTATCAGTATGATTCCACACAGTACAATACACTCACTTTCTATACTTCCCAATGGTAGATGAAGGGTAGAAATGGTGTCATCCCCACTGACATGCTGCAATCATAATGCACAACTCACCTCCTG
>JBBPOC010000321.1:0-19890 GCA_038091235.1 Tylopilus rubrobrunneus | reverse complement strand
GCATTTGCGATCTTGTTCGAGACTGACAATCACGTTAGTTCATGGCTTGGGAGCGCAGCTTCGAGAAGAAGGTTATGAAGGTTCGGGCGAAGGAGCTGAGGTACCAGAAATTAAGTTACATGATTGAGCTGCTGTTCAATGTGTTATGGCAAGTTTTTCACTTCATTTTAAAGGCGGATCTGACTATCTCTCAGGGATGGCTCACCAATCTTGGTGACTATCATCGCGTTCTGGCATTTCGCAGTTGTTCGTGGGCAGGCACTGACGCCTTCGACTGCATTTACTTCGGTAAGTCAGTTTGTCGTGTAGCCACAACAAATGACTTAATCGATACTGGTTCTAGATTCTTGGTGAGTGTATGATAGCAACATTTCACTCAAGTCTCTAACGCTTCCTCAAGTCTTCAACGAGATGAAGTTTGCATTGAATGCCCTCCCCGAAACATTCATTAACATGCTCCAGGTGAGATCAACGTGTGCCACATTGTCTGTTCAACTAATGAATGGTCATTCAGGGCTTCGTGTCTCTCCGTCGTATTGAAAAATATCTTCATGGTGCCGAGGTTAGCGCAGTTCCTCCCCTTGACATGCAGTTGCAGCAAATTGCGCTCCAAAATGCAACGATCACTTGGCCCCAAGACCGCCTGCACCAAAGTGGCAGCGCTACTCCTTCCATTGCGGGTACTCCTAGGGCTAAGTTTATGTTACTTGATCTGGCTCTGTCTTTCCCCGAAGGCGAGCTGTCCCTGGTCTGCGGGAAACTCGGAAGTGGGAAGACGCTGTTGTTGTTGGGTACGCCTCACTGTCACGATGTTTCTGGAGTCTCCCTGACACGGTAATCGGTTAGCGCTTCTCGGTGAGGCAGATATCCTAGCCGGTCAAGTAATTTGTCCCAGGTCTCCGCCCGATATCCTTGCAGAATTCTCGCAAAAGAAGCCCTCCCCTGAGGACTGGGTCGTTCAAGGTGCCTGCGCCTACGTTCCTCAGGTGAGTAGCGTCCCTTTTCACAGGATCACTCCTAATATGATCTCATCAGACTGCATGGCTGCGGAATGCCTCCATCAAAGGTAACTCAATGTGAACATGGCGATCAGAGTCATTGCTAAAGTATCTTAAGACAACATCCTCTTCAATCTTCCCTACGATGAAGAGCGATACAAGAAGACCCTCCAAGCATGTGCGCTTGAAAGTGATCTGCTTATTCTGGAGGATGGAGACGAGTCGGAAATTGGTGAACGCGGTGTATGTCTTCCTTTTGATCGTCCAATACAGCTTATTCAAGTGCTTTCGAAGGTTAACCTGTCTGGAGGTCAAAAGGCTCGAGGTGAGCTTATCCTTCTACCTTGTCGTATTTGACCCTTACAGTTATCTACAGTTTCATTGGCTCGCGCGGTGTACTCTCGGGCATCCATCCTGCTTCTCGATGATGTCCTGTCTGCGGTCGATGCTCACACTGCTGACCACCTCTACAACGAATGTCTTAAGGGAGAACTAGTGCGCGGACGCACCGTCATTCTGGTTTCTCACCAGGTCCAACTCTGTACCACCGGTGCCGGCTATGTCGTTGCTCTCGAAAACGGACGAGTTGCTTTCCAGGGTGACCCGGATTCGTTCAATAGCTCTCCTGTCAAGGCGAGCCTCGTACACGCCAACACCGGTGAATCGGACGAGAAGGAAGCACAGTCCCCAGTGATTGAGAAGGCGGAACATAGTGATGAAAGGGGGGAAGTGGAGGCAGCTGTCTCTGAGACGAGTTCCACGGCTTTCACTACTGAAGAGATCACGCCAGAGCCAAAGAAGCCGAAGAAAGCCCCACGCAAGCTGATCGAAGAAGAGACACGCGCCGTTGGCCATATCCGCTGGGAAATTTGGGAGACGTACATCAAAGCCTGCGGAGGATATGCTTACTGGATCATGTTTGCTCTGTCCCTTTTGCTTGGTGCATTGAGTCCCGTTATCGAGAACTGGTGGCTAAAGTGGGTCTTGGAAATGGGGTCAAGGTGACTATGCGATACTAATGTCTTTCATCAGGACATGGTCTGGTGCAGACCCCGCTGAAGCTGCGCGCAATGGGCCAGTGTATTACATTGCCATATATGCTGCGGTATGGTGATCACAATTCATGACGAAGTTTTTCTGACCCACAAGTTCCAGGTCACAATCCTTGGTAAGTATAGGAATATCTATGAACGGCGTCAATTAAAACATGAGCACAGGGCTCTTCCTGAACGTCTTCAGATTCTATATCCTCTGTGAGCCATTTGGTCGATAACAATTCTCGGACTCTGACGGGATCGTAGATACTGGTTCTATCAATGCATCGACCATTCTTTACAAGAGTGGGATTTTCGATTTTCCCCCTGTATCGCGCCTCATACTCACGGAGTCGACAGGGTTGCTGGAGGCCGTACTATTTGCCAACGTTCGCTTCCATGATACCGTGTCTCGTGGTCGCCTTCTCAACCGATTCGGCAAAGATTTCGAGGGTATGATAACACGCAAGCTTATGTCCTGGAGTGGCCATCTCATTCTTTGTGCTCTAGGAATCGATAGTTCCATGTCCGACAACTTTGGGCGTACTGTTGTTTATGGTTTGGCGGCGTTGACCATCATTGTCACCATTACCGTCGTCGGTGGCATCACTTTCGTCATTGCGGCACTGGTCCTTGGCTATCTCTACTGGAATGGTAAGGAAACTTGGTGTCCTGGCGGCTCGTCAAACTGATCGTCCCCCAGTGGCCAAAGTGTACGGTCAGACAGCAAGAGATATGAGGCGTCTTGGTAAGAGCTTCACGATCGGGCTCGAATCTGATATCTAATGAGGCGATGCGAAGATTCCGTCACCCGATCGCCGTTGTATTCAATCTACGGCGAGACCATTGCTGGCGTTGCGATCTTACGTGCCTTTGGAGCGTCGTCGAAGTTCTTGCGTGACATGATTCGTTGTGTTGACACCGTGAGTAACGCGCCGATGTACCGACTTGAATGCCCACTCACGTTCACTCTGCGCTTAGAATTCAAACCCTTATTACTGGATGTGGGGAGGTGAGTGCGGAAGAGCTGAAAGTGGACAGCATTGCTGACAATTTTTTCCAGTAAATCGCTGGCTTTCGATGCGATTCAACTTGCTTTCATGTCTTCTTGTTGGCTTGACCGGTGCGATGGCAGTCTTGAACCCCGGTATATCTGCGGCTCTGGCTGGATTTTCCCTGTCTTTCGCTTCCAGTATAACCCATAATGTGCGTCATATCTTAGTGCGACCGTTTGCGACCGTGACTGACTATGTCGTCACTTTAGCTTTTGTTCCTGGTCCGACGCTTTGTGGCACTGGAACAATCCATGGTTAGTGCCGTAGTTTTATTACCCATGACATGCACTGAATCACAGACAAGGTTGCTCTTGAGCGTGTCAAGGAATACTCCGAGCTCAAACCTGAGCCCCCCGAGTTTACGGAGCCTCGGCCTGATGCTTCTTGGCCACAGCAAGGTCACATCAAATGCGAGGACCTGATCATCCGATATGCTGTGAGTCAGCTATCTATGCTAGGCGACCGTCACCTTATTCTGCCCCCAGCCTAATCTTCCGGATGTACTACATCATATCAACTTCGAGGTACAACCTGGTGAAAAGGTATGACAGCGTCAGGGACAATAAATTGCCGGCCTCTTGCTAATTCCATGGAACGGTAGATTGGTATACTCGGTAGGACCGGTTCTGGAAAGAGTACCCTTGCGCTCTCGTTCTTCAGATTCGTGGAGGCGACGGAAGGCAAGATCACCATTGATGGGGTCGATATTTCCAAGATTGGTTTGACGGACTTACGCAGCAAGATCACGATCATTCCCCGTGAGTACTTTTACATTTCAACCTGCGTACACCCACGTTTACCATTTGTTCAGAGGATCCTACGATTTTGAGTGGAACGCTGCGGTCTACGTTGGATGTGTTCGACGAGTACCAAGATGCGGACATTGTCGGTGTGATTCGTTTTCTCTACCGGCAGAGGCTGAGCGTTACTCTCCTAGTTTGAGGCTCTCCGTCGCGTTCATCTGATACCCTCTGAAGACGTGGAAGAATCGGCCGACACGGTCAACATCAACGTGTTCCGTAACCTCGAATCCCCTGTTTCCGAGGGCGGCGAGAACTTCTCCACCGGGTACGTCTTCATTTCTGGGTTTTAGGCGTCGCCTCCCTCATGTTGGCCATCCGCAGTGAAAAGCAGCTTCTGTGCATGGCGAGAGCGATTCTGAAACGGTCCAGGGTGTTGGTCATGGACGAGGCAAGTGTCTACACGAGGCCCGATCGAGGTGTCTGACATGACCGGTCTCTTCAGGCGACTGCAAGCGTCGACTTTGCGACAGATGAACTCATCAGCAAAACTATCAGACAGTGCGTTCGGTTTTTTCAAGTAAAGCACTGATTACTCACGACGCACATTCCCAGGGAATTCGCCTCGAGCACGATCCTCACCATCGCACACCGACTTCGTACCGTCATTGACTACGATCGCGTAAGTGTTTCCTTTGGCACACAGTTTACCTTAAAATTCATCGTCTTTTGTAGGTGATGCTCCTCGACGAAGGTCGTATTGTTGAGTGCGATCGCCCGGCTACGCTCTTGGCGGACCCCAACTCCCGCTTCTACTCGCTTTGCAAGGCGACCGGTCGCACCGAGTTTTCCGTGCTCAAGAGGTTGGCAGGACATCCTTAGAACGCCGAAACTGCATTGTGTTATCCGCCACCCGTATACCATGTAAATACCGTCGCACTTTTAGACACTTTACCGTAGACCCCAACAGATTGTGTAGCTCATCGAAATACAGTCATGCTTGCTTCACTGAGGGATCCACATCTTCTTGTTCACCAAGTCAAGTAATTCGTCGTCCGTTAATTTCCTCAAGTCCGACAGACGGTCGACGCCCTGGAGCTCGACCCATCAGTGTGCGACTCAGGGCGGGCAAAGGGAAAGGCGACTCACCGCTGCCTGTGCAGCACGGATGACACGAACGGCGATGTAAGCGCTAATCTCACGGATACGCTGGATACGAGGGTATATGAGCTCCAATGCACGCTCGTCCCAAGAGAGCGAGTTGGCAAGTCCAATTGCCGCCGCTTCGACCATGCTGTCCGTCACAGAGGACGCGCGGCAGAGGATCGAACCCAGACCGAGACCTGCATTGTCCGTCAGGCATCATTGGCACAGGCACGCGCAACGCCTGCAACGACGTACCTGGGAAGATGTACATGTTATTGCCTTGACCGGGCTCCCAGCTCCGCCCACCAAAGTTCTCTGTGGGGAACGGTGAGCCGGAAGCAAACAGAACACTGCCGCCGCTAGCTCGGAGCGCCTCGAAGAAAGTGCACTCTGAAAGATGCGAGGGGTTTGAAAGAGGAAAGACGATCGGTCGGGGGGTTTGCGAGGCCATACGGCGGATGACGGCTTCGGTGAAGGCGCCTTTGACGGTAGAGAGGCCCATGAGCGCCGTGGGCTTCACGTATTGGATGATGTCAAGTAGATCGGTCATGGGTGGACCAGAGTAGTCTTTTCTGGAGAAGACTGGTGATTACCAACGACACAATCGTCAGTCGGACAAATCATTCCTTGCTGGCCCACAATACCTGCCTTTCTTGTATTCTGCGACATTTTCACGGCCGTCGTAGACGAGACCCTTGGAGTCAACGATCCAGATACGGCTGCGAGCTTCTTCCTCGCTCATGCCATTGAGAGTAAAAAAGCTCAGCAACTGAGTAGCAACTCCAATTCCAGCAGAACCGGCACCATAGAACAGAATACGATGTTCACGAGGTTGGAGAGGGGAAAGACGCGCAGCCGAAACAAGTCCTGCCAAGACGACTGCACCTGTGCCTTGAATGTCATCGTTGAATAAGGGGAAACGGTGCCTGTAGCGGGAGAGGAAAGAGAAGGCATGATTTGTGGAGAAATCCTACAGTCTTTGGCATCAGCGCCGTCTGTGCAAAGGGCAACGTGCTGGACAAGCATATAACCTACCTCGAACTGGATCAAGAGTCTAGGGAACACACGGGACAATTCCGTCATGAATTCTTCCATGAAATCGTCATACTCGGCGTCTGAGGCACGTTTTTGGCGAAGTCCCAAGTATAGAGGATCGTCCAAGAAGGCTTGGTTGTTAGTTCCCAAATCAAGGACAATCGGAAGCGTAGAGGAAGGGCGGACGCTGGAATATGCGTAAGGATAAAAGACGAGTAGGTAACACCAAGAGGATAGTTACCCAGCACCGGCAACATAAAGTGACAGTTTGCCGATAGAAATGGGCATTCCATTCAAGCCAAGGTCACCCAGGCCAAGGATGCGGGAACCTACTTAGGGATTCAGTTATGCCGAGTTTTGAGCGGGGGATCGACTTTCCGTCCGTCACAACGCTGATGCGTGCCTCGTTGATCGCTGGCCAACTGCAGAGAATAGATCCAATCTTGCCCTTGTCTTTGATGGAGATGAACTGTGGCATGCTCGTCAAGGAGTGAAGCTGCTGAGAATCCGATACGTACAAGACCTTCGGGCTTCCTAAAATTCTGAGAATATTGCAAGCAAGCATCTCCAACAGTTGGAGTGTAGATGAGCGGCGTGATTTCCTATGAGGATTATCAATATGGGGAACTTGGTCGACCTGGCCACGAACACTCATGTTGGCCAGACAGAGCCGGTAGAACATATCTACGTCAGCATCTTTTAATTGAGAGAGGAAGATGTATTTCTCGATATCGCTCGGCTTGGAACGGAGTTGCGATGTGACACGTTGGAAGTGAAGATCGCGAGAGAACGCAGGGGGTAAAAGACCTGTTGCAGGTCCAGTGGACGGCGCTGTAGGTGTCGAGTCGACAAGGAGAGTGATTAGGAAGCAGCGAGTACTCACGCTGTGATTCTAGTCTGAGTTTTTGAGCGCCATCTTGTGGGGACCAGTAGGGAGTGAGTACGATAGTCATAGTTAGGGAAGGGATGAAACCCTATAGCGATTTATATTCGACGGAGAAAGTCGGGAAACAAAGTGTATACCAAAAGTATGTCATCGACTTGGATGACCCACGTCCGGCCCGTCCGCCGACTGTGGGTGTGACAGCACGCACGTGACCACCGTCACGCGTATCTTGTCACGGACGCGCTGCATGGTGCCCGCACCCGCCACTTTACTTCCTTACGATCATGTCGTCCACCACGGACGATGTCAACGCCTCGCCGGAGGTCATGTTACAGTTTTACAGAATGCTCTACCCATTCAACTCGATATTCACCTGGCTGAATCACGAACACGTTCCAACCAAGCTTTTCACTCACCGCGAGTTCGCGTTCACACTGCAGGGAGACGTCTATCTACGTTACCATTCCTTCAACACTGCAGACGATCTCAAAAAACAGGTCCTGTCTCTCAACCCAACTCGTTTCGAGATCGGTCCCGTCTACTCCGCCAAAGTATGCGCTCTCTTGTCAGGGAATTCACAACTGACGAGCGACCTCAGCCCCGCGACAAGAAAACCGTTCGTTCTGCTGCATTTACCCCGCAGAAACGTGAACTCGTATTCGATATCGATATGACCGACTATGATGGTGTTCGCACCTGTTGCTCCGCCGCAGACATATGTTCCCGCTGTTGGGGCTTTATCGCAGCTGCGGTAAAAGTCCTCCATTCCTCCCTTACAGAGCAGTATGGCTTCCGCCATCTTTTATGGGTCTATTCCGGCCGAAGAGGAATACACTTGTGGATAAGTGATTCAGAGGCGATGGATCTAACAGACGATCAACGCAGAGCCCTTGTCAGCGCTCTCACCGTGGTCGAAGGTGGAAAAGAAATGGTGAAAAAAGTGAATGTCCGGGTCGGTAACAAACGACTTCCTCCCTCCCTCTGGGGGGCTTTGGATATTCTTCGCGGGCTGTTCGATCCACTGGTCCTCGATGATCAAGATTGTTTCGGTCATGAAGATGGCTGGGAAATATTACTCCAACTTATTCCGGACCGATCAGTTGTTGAAAGGCTTCGCGCAGAATGGTCAAAATATTCCGATCGGCCATCTACGGAAAAGTGGCAAGAGCTTGGCGCGCTTTGCGGTGACACTGTTAGTGGAGTCAAGCTTCTTCCTTTCCCCACGCTGACCTTCTGTTCAGCAACGTACCGCATTGGAGGATATCATCCTACAATACACGTATCCCCGCTTAGATGCCGAAGTTTCCAAGCACCGAAATCATTTGCTTAAAGCGCCCTTTTGTGTGCACCCCAAAACAGGACGTATTTGCGTACCCGTTGACCCAGCGAACGTCGACCGATTCGATCCACGAGGCGTTCCTACGGTTACCCAATTGCTCCGTGAACTCGACTTGGCGGGGGAGGGTGCCAACTGGGAGAAAACGAGTCTGAAGCCATATGTTGATATGTTGGATAGCCACAACATGCATCTGATGGAGGAAGTAAGGAAGACAAGACGAGCAAAGTACAATGGTGAGCAAGACGCATTCATAGGCTTATGAGCTAATGAGCCACACAGATGGAGGGTGGTGAGACAATCTAGATCCGAATTTGCTGTAACATGGGAGTTGTACCGCTGTCAGTTTGTAAGAACTGCCGTATTGCCAGTACTTGCCACCTCTTTGACTAGGGTTGATTACCTGATATGAAATTTGTCACCTGCCAGAAGTACTGACCAATCGGAACAGATGGGAAATAATCAATCAACTCAAATACATATTGCGTCGGGAGCCAAAGATGAAGGCGCAACGCGGTGCCTGAGAACACTCACAGCGGCCAGACGTTGACGACCATGTCCACTACTCAGCCCTCTGTGGCCGCGTCGTCGTCGACTCCCTCGTCGGGCTCATTGCCGAACAGCAATGCATCGACCCTCCTCTTCGGGTTCCTCGTCAGTGCCCTGTCAATCTTTGCTGTCTTCATGACCTTTGCTATTGTCTGGAACCGTCTCATCGCGCGACGCCACGCTATAGATGCCCTACTGGCAATGAGTCCCCCTCTACAATCACCCCGGTTTCGTCGACCCAAAACGTGGGATGTTTGGGTCATACCTGATAACCAATCGCTTTCATGGCTGGATCTTAAAGTGAGCAATCGAATTTCTAAAGTTTGACCACAACCTCCAATACATTAACTGACTTTTCTCGCCAGCCAGTGGCGGCTCGTAAGAACGGTTGCCCCCCGGGCCTATGTCGGACTATGCAGACAGAGCCGACCACACCATTCTGGAGACGTTATGTATGGAATCACATACCACCTGAGATCACCTATTTGTTCCACCGACCCATAATATCTCCAGTACCCACCCCATCCAGCGATACCGACATCTCTCACATCGAACCATCTGATAACTCCGATGTCCAGGTTTCATTACTGATCGCCATGCCTCATGCACCGCAATGCACGCGAGCAGGAGCGCGCGAGTCTTACGAATTGGTTTTCGCGACGACAGACATTCGTTACCACCATCCCACTTCGTCGTAGGAACAATGATACATTTTACCAGCTGCACGAACGTTGATGTTTCGTTACTCTTTGGGATGGCTTCACCGTACGGATCGTGTTAATTTTCCCCCCTTCTTTGATGGCTGGATATCCTGTGGTTTGACTTGATTCTAGGTATATCACTAGTACGCTCACGTTCGAGGCGAGACGACAGGATGTATCTACTAGTCTGTAGTACATATGTGTAACATCGCTGCACGATTCAGAGTCCATGATTGTGAGACCTGCGCTTGGGCTGTTGTTCATCAGGCCGTTATGAAGCCGCCGTGGCCAGGCGCTGAGAACATTGAAGAGAGGCGGACGAAAGAACTAGACCGTGGCCGCGCTCTGTTTGGGTGATGAGGATACGGTACTAGTACGGACCTACCGTACAAGATGCTCTATGTGACTACAACGCATGGGCTTACAGCCGTGGGACTGTCGATACCATGCACGTGCGATGGTGTCGCAGTCCCTCGCTTGTTTGAGTTCCACAGCAAAGTTCAACTTGCAAACTCCTGTGTTTCGGGCTCAACGTTCAGGCCTTCAATTCATGTTTACCTCCTTTTTCGTACGCTCATGTGCTCCTGGGCCGCTTTTGCGCCGCCGCCGCCGTCCATGTAGGTACCTGTCATGTTCTTCATTCCTTGTGAGTCTTCTATCATTTTTGCTATAGGGTGGCTGACTTTGATCGGGTTCGCACACCCCGCCTTCAGATGGTGCTACAGCAAGTCATCACCTTATGCGACAAGTCGTCCCCGCTGCGGAAAGTTCCAATGTTCTCTGCGGCGGGCGCTATGCCATTTTGGGGACCTATTACACGTAACGAGGCGGGGACCCCTCCAGAAGCGGAGAACCTGCCATGGACCTTTTCAAGGCAACTGTCACTCGAATGAATGGCACGGATTACAGCTGCCGTTTGAAGAACATTGTATCCCAGGAGGAGGAGCAGACGCATTCTCTCTCTCTGTTCCCAGTGCATAAAAAGTCGCCGCGGGGGGGCATGTCCGTCCGACCACCCCTTTTTGTCGCCCGGTCACTCGCGTCCACCTCGCTGCATCCCTCGCGCGCACGATGCAGATGCAGTACCATTCCGTGGTACTCAACTCGCTCTTCAACTCATCTCGCACCGGGTGCCCCGTGGCTCTTCAATGGGACATACGTCACGCACCGTCCCATGCCGCGTGCGTAGCCGGTCAAATCATGTCGTCCCAGCACCTCACTCAGCTGGCCACGATCCCCGGTGTCGCGACTTTACGCGTCATCTCCGACCTCCTCGCGGAGGACTGGGTCATCACCGCCCACAACCCCACCGGCGTGACCGTCGGGGACGTCCTCATGGCCATCCACATGGCCCTCCACGCACACCTCACCCCATACGAATGGGAGTGCATGTCCCAGATGCAGCGCAGCCGCATTGAAGACGTGTTTTACGCACGGTGCGGCGCGTCGCGTAACTTTGACCGCACGCGCTACGGTGGCGTACGGCGGATGGACTGCCTCCTCCACACCACCGTCTTCGCGGGCCTGTCCTCGCTCATGTATAGAAACAATCGCTGGGAGGCCGTCCTGACGCTGTCCAGGGACTTTGGCGCGCACGGCCGCCCGCGGGGTTACCCGGAGGCGCAGCGGTGAAAGCCCCTGACTTGCTGTTATGGATCTACAGCATCCCGCCCGCCACTCTTCGTAGAATTTTCGAGACTAGCCGCGGATATGGCAGACTGGCACTGCTTTCTTATTGTCGTTGTTGGCCGTGCACGTGTATGACACGCCTACGAACGGGCCGCTCTTTTTTTTGACTTATGACTATGCTACCTAGGATTCACTTTGCACAGCTGTCCCCCTTCGTCCATTGATTTGGATCAGAAATTCCATGGAACGGTCTTCCCGTGTAGTCTTTTTAATCATTTGCCATCATCGGTCTTCCTCGTTAGAGTGTCGTAGATTCCATTATTTGTGGATCTGTAATCAGTATGCTGTGTAGCTCCATCAGAGTATCAAGTTGTATCAAAGTTGCTTGTGACGTCGCGCGTGATTATAGCAAGCACTGGTTGCGTTGACGCAACGGGAATACCAGGCATGCAGTTCCGTTTTCATGGTCGGTTTTCAGCCTCCCCGGTCAAGAAAATGCATGAACGTTTGAACTGCTATTCCTCGGTAATCCATCCCTGGGCGCGATGCTGAAACTCTGGACTAGCTGTATATGCAAATCGCAACCGACCATTATGTCCAAATCATCCTCATTTCTTCTACTCCTTACGACGCCTATCGCCAGCTGCGTCGTTTCTACGCAACATGTGAACACGCGTCGTCGCCATACCGCTTGACAGGCCGGGAACTTGAAGGATGTAGCACGTCCAAGCTCTAGGCACAGAGCCCGTAACGCGCAGTTTGAGATCTCTGGGACCTGAGATGCGCGCGTGTCCGACAGCACTCCAAGTAACGCCCGCAAAAGCGCTCGTAAGACCAGCTGACATGTGAAAAGAGGGCTAACAAGGCGCACTGGATCACTCGTTTCGTCCATCGGCGAGCACATCGCGTCTCGGGAGATCTGTGACGAAGGGCATACGTGTAGCTGGCTGGGCGTGTGGCGTGATGCGACGACCTTTGCCATGGACATGAACTTGATCTTCCACGACGCGCGTCATCAAAAGACGGAGATGTGGCCAGCCAAGAGGATTCTGAGCTTGAGAACATGGGTGTTGTGGCGTTGTTCGGTGGTGTGGAGAGACGAGGCACGTTTTCAATTTTAGATGTGGTTGGCGATGCGTGCGGAGCTGACCCTACGAACCCCCTGGATGATGCTTCTCTCAGTGGCTGCCATGACGGGTCACCGCCTTGTCGTATTTCACTGATTTTCTTGACGTGGAGCCACCCGCAGTGTTTTGAATCAAAGTTCTCAGCGGCCTAACACAGCACAAGTTCAAGGAACCCTAGTACAGCTTAGGCGGGCGGCGACTTCGCCTCCTACATATGTCGTTTGGCTAATCATGAATGACATGCAGATACACATACGGCCGTCTCAAGAAATCGAGTCAAGAAAACAAGATGAATCCATGTCCGCGTCTTCTCACTCCACCCCCGATCAGCATCATCCACAGTCGCTCCAAGGCACCTCCGTCGTACCCATGCAAAACTCCCCCAACGCCGTCTGACTCGTCCGTCCCGCATCTGCCCCCTCTTCCTCCTCGGCCCCACGTCCGAGTTGTCGTCCTTGGCGAGGCATGGCAATGATCACCGAGACCTGCACCGACGACGCGTCGCCCCACGCTATCCCGTCCAACGCAGACGACTCGGACGCCGCAGGCGACCCGACCTCTTTTTCGTCCCGAACGGCCGGCAGCGACAGCGGCGGTGGCGGGGGAACTGCAACACAGATGCGCCGCACGGCAGACACCAGCTTGCACCCCGCCGCCCGAAGAAGCACACGACCACTCGGAATCACCGCTCCGATGTTCCGGTCTTGTCGTCCTTCGACGGGCGCCGGCACGAGTACTGGTGGCACCGTCAAGAGGGCTGCCACGGGCTTTTCCGGGACGGGATGTCATATGAGGTCAACGCACGCCTAGGATGACAGAACGGGTGCTCACTGTCATGTTCGCCCATCGCACCGTTCCGTTCGTGGACTCTTGGACGTGTGGATCCACCCAGACGTCATAGAGGATCGGCCTTTCGCTCGGCATAGGGGATTTCTTCTGGCTGTTGGTTCCGGTGGGCTGGAGATGTGCCCTCCGGGATTGTGTTATACGTCTCCATGCAAACACGCCCAGCATCGTGACAGTGAACAAGCCGATAGCGAGGAACGCCACAATGAGAGGCGGAGAGCCACTCGAGGTAAGGAGGGAACCCAGGGATTCCCCATCAGAACCGTTGGGATCATTGGCAGGGGCGGGGGTGCTGGTGGGGATCAACTTCTGACTAGTCGTAGCCATGTTGCAGCCCTTTGCATGGCTCGAGAGCGCCGTACGAGTACGAAGCCTCGAGGCTGGCCCGAGGAAGAGTCACTTTATATAGAGCATTCGCTCTCAGCTCCAGATGATCCCACCCGAATTGGCACGACTGTGGGATTGTGAGAGCATGGCGAAAAGCGGTCCCTCCGTCCCACAAAGGCCTCACCAAGTCGCACACCAAAATAGACTCGCGTGAGTTTGAGGCGTCGAAGCGAGCCGCGGAGAAAACGATGAGATTGAACATGCAGGACATAGAGTGGTCGACATAAATGGAGAGGAACAAAGAAACATACACGCAACCATAAAAAGCATCCGCCCTCAAGCGTCTCCCTTTAGAGTTGTCTGCGCTTGATTCCCACACGGCAGTCCATCGGCTTGCGAAGGAACCCTTCGCGGGTTGCAAGCTAAACGTATGAGGTAGGTTCCGTGAGAATTTTGATACATGAGTGTAAGCCCTTACCGGTTCGTCAGGATCAGCAAGTACGAAATGGTAACGTCGGAGAATCGAGGAGACAATGATGAGCAACTCCATCGATGCAAGGTTACGACCCACGCAAGCACTGATGCGAGCGGCTCCCATTAGTTCATTAGTGACCAGTCGACGCACAAAATGCTCACCGGGGTCCAAACGAGAAAGGATTGAATGCCTTTTGCATCGCCGTATGGTCACGCTCGAACCACCTCTCAGGGCGGAAGACATCCACGTCATCACCCCAAGCCTTTTTGTCTCGGTGGATGGTGTATGTGGGCACGCTGAGGACTGCACCTTGAGGAAAGTGTATACCATCAATCGTTAAACCCCCCTCAGGAGCCACACGAGGGAGGCCAATCGCGGAGGTAGAGTGAATCCGCAAAGCTTCGTTGACGACGGCTTCAAGGTAAGGAAGCCGTTTCACCTGTTCATACGTAGTGACGGCATCATCCGCAGCGCCAAGAGCTTCGTCCAGTTCCTTTTGAAGCTTCTCTTGCACCTTTGGGTAGCGTGCAAGGTAATAAGTGATCGCACACGAAGAGCTAAACCAAGCGACTCAGTACAACATCAGCATTATGTAATTTAATACACCTACTTTGAAGTAGTGTCAGATCCGGCGATGAGTTGAGTCAGGGCTTCAGCAGTCAACTCCGCTGTGCCCATCGGTTTGCCTTCGTCATCCCTGCCTTGCTGAAGTTTACTGAGAAGGTCGACACGATCCACAGGTGTCCTCAAGCGTTTTGCAACAGCAGCAACAGCCAAGCCAGCGAGGTTCTGAACTGCCTGGTTGCCTTTGCTGAACCAAGGAAGGCGCTTAGCGTAGGGTCTCCAGTGTAGGGGAAGAACGGCCATAGTTGCTGAAAAATCGCCACGGTCATTGAGAATCTGCACTGCGGGAATCTCAACGACCTCGGGTTTTCCCTCGGTTCCATAGGACTCCATCGCATCTTTGTGTGATACGGCAACCGGAGCAGAGTCCTTTGCTTTGAGAACCATGCCGAACGGAGATCCGAAAGCAAGGTCACCTAACAGTATTGATCAGTCTACTGCTCCACAACATCGCAACTGAATATCAGTACCGATGATATCGAATGCCAAGTAATTGTACCCTAAGAAGTCATGAATATAACGCAATGACGAAAGCGTTGTGACGTACAGGGTAGACAATCCAACCAAAGACGACCATCTTTGCCGTACCAGCCTTGTCCTTCTGAACCAGACCCGCTTTTCATTGCCGCGTCATATAACCGGTCCCATTGCTTCAAGAGTTGATCAATGTAGAGACGAGCGATAGGCTCGAACTCCATGACACTCTTTTGGGAGAATATGTGCGAAACAATTTTCCTCTTGCGGGCATGGTCTGCACGGTTTCTAGTGTTGAACAATCCTCTGTGAATGGACACGAAGGCGTCATAAAAGTCAGACTTGAGAGAGCCGTTTCCGTGGGCATAGACGATCTGCAGAGCCGTTGGGTCGGCAATCGATACATGGTTTGGCGCAATGCGCACAAACGTCCCTGCGGAAGGGGTGTGAGTGGCGAGTCGTGTGCGTTTCAAGTACGGTACCATATTTCTCGTGAAGCTGGTGGACGACTTCCGAGCGGTGACCATGGTTGGCGACCCAACCCAGCCAAATGTCGGAAAACCTAGCGAGCAAGGGTCCAGGGATGCGCCGTTGGTTGTACGGATCAAAGAGGTAAGGGAGGAGGTGGGCCAGAATGAAAGCGACGGGCAAGGTCGCCAACACTGCAGGGAGCCTGGCGTCGTTGAGCAACTCCGGGAGCTTGAGGGAGATCGACCCGAGAACGTCCATCATGTGCTGGTGGAAGTAAAGGAACCTGGAATTCCCGAGAGGGGCGCCCGGACCTTGTTTAAATGATGGGGGGTATAAACACCCCTGGTGGCGATTCAAACACCCTCTTAATAAACACCCCCATAAACACCATCCGTGCCAGTGCCTGTTTCATTCGTTCGGGTTCCATGGTTCAACATGGCACCACAAGAAAGTGAGCTTGCATTCCAATCGGCCGTGTGCTGGTTGGTCCCAGTGTAGACTGGTAAACTGCCGCTGGCAATGGTACTAACTGGGGACTTCCTCACTCGTTCTTGTATGTACTTGTATACACCGCCCAAAGCTAAAAAAAAATTATATAGTACAGCCAGTCAGTGGCGGTCACCCACACTTCACAGAAACCTGGTCTTATTTTCTATCTGGTAAACCGAAGTTCTTCCGGTATTAAACACCTGATCTGCGTCGTGATGCTGACCGACCACACTCACTCAGCAAGAATAGCCTCCACCCGGCGGTAGTAATCCCGGTATCGGCAAATGCACTACATGTTGATTGTTGATCGGAGATTGCGCGTACGGCCTGCTTGTTTGTTCGCAACGAGATACTGAACCAATTCAAAAGCCCCACGACCAGTGATTATGAACACACTCACGGTACTGTCTCACTCTGTCGTCATGCGCGCGCGCTGATGGAATACATACTCCAGAGATCGAATCAGATCTCCATCAAAAATCGTAAGTACTTCGGATTCGGATCTGAGCGGTGTACGTACAAATTGATCTAGAAAGGAACAGTGTGGACCTTCCACTCGTGGGTGTTTTTGACGATCCGTGTTTCTTTGCTCTAGTGACCGTCTGTCGCTTATTATGTCAGTGTTGGTCGGTAAAGCAGACAGGTGATTCCATATTCCAGTAAGACTGCGAAGTATTGTACTGCCAAAAGACTCACATTTGCTGGCACATAAATACAGGCCTGATCCGAGCTCGCTTGCATTTGACCCGATCCTGATCGTGGGTGGAGCACTCACAGAGGAATTCTGCCCTGGTGCGCCACAGATCCGCAGAAGAAGGTGGTGGTCATGTACATACACGGGTCACTGGCAGAAAATGGAAGGGTGGAGTGTCATGAGCTTCTTTCGTCTGTCATTTGTCTTCAAGTGAAGTCCTGACGAAAAGTCGATCTAATCGAGTGTCAATGTAGGTCAAATATCACGCTGGGGACAATTCAGAGGTCGGGTGACCCATGGGTTAAGCGCCGAACAGAAACTATTCAGATGGGCTTGCAGTGTGTAACACGAGACTTGATATAGCTTGATACCCATCACCTAGGAAAGTTGTCGAGATACAAATACTCGCTTCTCCCGGTTTAATTTTAGCTCAGTTGTACAAGGCTGTGACCATCACCATGTCGTCGCCTCACCCACTCGCGGCTTATCTGAACACGGGGACCAGAATCTAAAACAGGATTTTTTCACTGTACACGCCGAACGAGCATGGCTCGGGCCGCTAGGAAAAACCTCCGAATCCGAGGGCGTACAGCGTTCATTACCTCAATTTCGAGTTGGATGCTTGCCAGGTCTCGCTCTCCACTACCACATGGCAGTCATCCCTGGGCTTCCCAAACAGGCACAAGAGATAGCCACCACAACGGCTGTGAAAGGCATCCACGGGACGCGATGGTCCTGCCATGCCCTGCGCACGCGTACCAGGTGTCCGCCTGCTATGTTTGGGCCTACGTGTCCATGCTCGGACTGGGTGGCTACTATAAGTCTGCAAAAAATGGAACCGGTACTCGTCTTCTTTTTCTTTCAAGTCTCAGTGTTCAGTGCCAAGCGGCGCCGGCGCCATAGGTAAAGAGATGCCTCATGCCGGTGTATACGTCCTCGCAAGCCTCATATCTGGCGTGTCGACAGCCCTGATTTTGGCGAGCGGCCCAAGCAACACCGAATCACGTTCTCTTCAGGGTGCCGTTGAAGTTGTCGAGCAGGGACTGTCGACGTACGATGGGTGTCGGGATGGCTCATGCCAGGCCGCATACTGTACGCACTCGCTTAGTCTGCCTTCCCTCGTGGCTGCTCAATATGTGCATCACCCGTCCGCCAGTGAACTCCGTGGAGGACTTTTGCTTGTGGGCACCTTCACAACCTGCTAAGGAGGTCAGTATGCATTGTGTCACAAGAGGGGAGTTAAGCCGACCGCGCAATACCCTCGCAGCACACCTTAGTCGCGTGGTGTACAAATGTGCGTCGAAACACTCCCCGCCATGCGCGGACTCATCCTCTTGTTTAGGATGCCCGTGGGACCCGCCTCATTCCAGATGGATCGATAACCGGGGCACACCTCTTGATAACTCCTGACTACGTTCAAATTACAGGTGGGTGGTCTTGACGATGTTACAGTTTATTGTTAAAAGGAGCGCTCTAGGCATTGGCCAGTTGTCGAACATCAACGTGCCCGCTGATGGCGTGGCCAGCGCAAGCGCGCAGGGCCACCGTCTCTACGGTGATGTATTCACGAGAGCATATGGCCCGCTAGAGCAAATTCACGATTGGACGGTAAAAAACTCATTGATGACTGCGTAAAAGTCTTACGACTTCCGACAGAGCTTCGTGTCGCAAGACAGATTCTGCTTTAGGGCCTGTAAACCCTCCGCGGCTGCATCCGATGCTTGTCCACAGATATACGACTTCTTTGGATGCTTAGAAAATGTTCCCGGAGATTATGACACAGGAGTGTTCAAAGATTGCATTGGCGGCACCACGCGGATGCCATCCGCTTTGCATCAGGAATTTCTAGCGGCCCTTCCGCATGATTCCGCACACTCCTTCTCCCGCTGCACGACTCGCGGTGCCATTGGCGATGCGCAAGTCGCTCGCGCGAGGCGAGCTGTAGTCCCATTGCTCATTACCTCGCTCTCTCATTTGTACTTCCGACCCTATCATCACAGCCTGCAAACGACGACGGATTCCACTACGACAGTCACCCTTCCAACCCTTCAGGCCTCCCCGTCGACTTATACCACTTCTATGAACTTCAGCACACCTGTCTCATCCGATGTTCCGACCTCTACACCCCATTCGTACAACCACACCCATAGGCACTCTCATTCATACATGTATCCTTCCTCTTCTTCGAGCACAGCGTCCTCGCTGAACGATTCTTCTTCGGCATCGTTCGCGTCCTCACCTGCCCCATTTACGCCATATCCATATTTCACGTTCACGTTTCCTTCTTCTGATCCTCCGTTCTCTACATCATCGGTCACATCCACTTCCGTTCCCGACTCCATGCTCTCCCCTGCGCCTACACCTTCTCTCCCGTCTCCTTACGAAACGTCCTCTTCGTCGCCTGGACCTTCTTCGTCACCCCCTTCATCGTATGATCCCCCTACACCATCTTCGGCATCACCTTCATCGTATGATCCCCCTACACCACCTTCCACGTCATTCTCCACACCATCCACCATATCGTCTCCAAGCTCATACATTCAATCTTCCAATTCAACATCTTTTTCTCCGTCGCCTTCCCCACCCACGCCTCCAGCCTCTTCCCCACCTTCTACATCTTCTTTCACATCACCTTCACCACCTGTATCATCTTCGACCTCATCTCAGAGTTCTTACGTTGTGACCTTTACGACCCCCTCCCCGTCCGTGCCAAGCATGCCTCCGACTTCCTCCTTTCACACTATCCCCAACTCACAGACTCAGATCGGCTCTCAGTGTCCCCTTTACCCACGCGCCATCAACGCCGGATCTGTCGTTCCCTTGACCCCGTTTCTTCCACTGACGCTCCCGATCTTGATGATCGTCCTCTCGTCTCCCATTGTTTGAACAATCCTGTCCATGTATGCCACGTAGGCGACCCTCGCTGTATTCCGAGCCCCAGTCAAACGTGTTCTTATTTGATACATGACACAGACCGAGAGAACGCTGTAGTACTAGTACACTCGGATACGAACTCTTAACTGGACAGAGTTGCCTACGTATGTCCACGCCCTACAATGGTTCGATGTCGGGTGTCGGCCCCACGGCGACAACGCGTGTCGGGTTGACCTGTGCCTGAATGAGTGAAATGGCCCCATGCCTATAAGAAAGGGACGGGACCTTGGTCTGGGACCAATAATAGTGGACTTTGATGTGCTGAAAGTTGGTCGCCGATCGGAACGCATCGTTGTTCCAGTACAGCTTGCGCATCCACC
>JBBPOC010000320.1:0-19914 GCA_038091235.1 Tylopilus rubrobrunneus | reverse complement strand
GCGCTTCAGGGAACCAGCGGAAGCGTCCGCGTCGATAGGAGTGAGTTCGTCGCCAGCGACGCGGGCACGAGTGGCCTGACGGCCTCGTCGGGTGGAGGTTTCTTTGAATTCCGCAGAAGGCCGGAGATCGGGCTTAGGGACGGTAGTGTTCGGAGAGGCAGGGGCGGGTTGGTCGACTGAGAAGGTAAACTGCATGCGCTTAATGGTCCCGGGCTTTGCATTTTGGCTAGCCTCATGGCTGTGCTCTCTTTCGACCGCGCGCTGCCGAATAAGATCAGAGGACGCGTTGCGCTTAAAGTCGGGGGCTTCGAGCTCCTCGATGCTCCTATGAATTGGACGAAGGTGAGTCAGGGTATAGGGCGGTTAAAAAGACTAGGACATGCCTGCCCTTCTCCTTGTCAAGTTTGTCGCCCATGATCTTGGAGAGCTTTTTGAACTCACGCTTCGACTTGGCATTGTCAGAGTCGACGATAAGGTTCTGCGGATGCTAGAGACGCTAACTCAAGTTCTCGAGACGCTGGTCCTGCTCGAGGTAGCCGGCCACCTTGGTGCAGACCTAGGCGGGATGAAACGGGGGAGCCGAGAGAAATAGGATCAAAAACATACTTTCCATGTCTTTGTTAGCGACTCGGAGTCGCTTAGATTGGAGAATGCGACAAAGGATTTGTTACCCTGCGAGCGATGTCAAGTTACGTCGACGGTGAGAAAGTGATACATGGGAATATACCTTGAATTTGAGTGGGATGAAAGAGGGGATAGCGGGGTGCGAGCACGTCACGGTCGTCAGAGTCACGGCTGCCCTGTGCGGTGGGACTCGGAGTGCGGGTGCGACGGCACAAAGACATCATGGTACATCGTTGGCGGCGCGGGTCCTCAACATCCGCCGTCGTCGTCGTCGCGTCATGGGACGATCGACCCGCTTCTTACCCTTGCGGTGCGTGAATGTGATCAGGATGTTTTTGAAAATCTTCTTCATCTTCGACAGATCGGGAGACCCTTTCTGCAAGTTGAGCGCACGAGGGTGGCGCTCTGAACCCAAAAAGTCCAGGGCAACGTCGATCATAGGACCCTCTTGGTAGCTGCAGACTATCAGCGGGTTTCCCATGGTGCGGCAAGGACTTACATAACACCGCAAGTAGTGTCGATGTTTACCAGAAGCGATCGAAGCGCAGGACGAACGCTCCTACATCGCGGTCAACTTCCGTGTTCATCGCCAAATTTTAAGACATACTGGTAGTACCCTCTGAAAACCTCGAGACCACCTCCGAGAACGCGACTGCCGGCCTCTCGGCGAAAGAAAGCCTTGACGTTGTTCGGGTATTTGCTAGACAACGGTGAACGTCAGCGTGCGACTGGATCATAAATGTGGACTCACAGATTCGGTGCCGGGCGTACGACGGGTTGCACCAAGTTCAGTGCGACGGTCGCACGCGGCGTTTGTTGCTTGGTGCGGCCATCGACGAGGCTGTGAAGGTCCCTGACGTGCTATGAATTGCTAGTTCAAGGGCACTGATGTTGTAGCCAGCGCAGGGGGGCTTCAGGGAGCGCAAGCCCGTGTTTGTCCTGTCGAACGCGCGTAAGCATTCGTTCATGTTCCCGTGGCCCTACACTTACCGAAGCCATGGGATGGCGCAAGGCAAGGAGGTCGTAAGTGGAGGGGGTATCCATGAGGATGTAGCTGCGGAGATGTCGTGTATGGGGGTCTTGTGATATAACGCGGTCTTGCGAGATGATGTGAGGCGGCTGGTACTAAGGATGGGAAGTGAGTGCTATTACGCGGCTGTGTTTGCCAGGAGGTAAGGAAATTAATATCACTCACCGTAAGGCTCGGGGCTGGAGAGGACCTCGTTAGTGAAGGAACCTTCAGCGAAGACGAGGCTGCGGGAATGCCCGATCTCCTGGTGTTCTGAAGTATAGTCAGAACAGAGTGACTGTCATGGAGCGAGATTGCCCACATCGCAACCGACCACAGTCCGTTCTCCCCGAGGGTCAAGGTTGGTTGTTGGGCACGTCCTGGAGACTCGTGATTGATGCTAACTACGCGGCCCCGACGAACCGAGAAGCTTGGTCGAAGGTTAAAGTTACGAGGTGGCGGTGAGTAGTCGGGAAGGGGTGTTCGCCTAGGAGACCATAGTCAGCAGGATCAAGTACTATTACATTGCATGTACCTTACCCTGCATGCGGATGTAGTTGAGACCATTCAAATTCGGGGGAGGGTGGGCGCTGAGTGGAATCGTGTCAGACGCCTGTATCACCATCATCAAAGCATTGCACACCATACGCACAATGTCAACATCCATGTCACATTCACTGTTCCAAACCGAGTCGTGAAGCGGCACGAGAGTCTCCGGGGGTTGCAGGGGGTACTCCTCAGCGGGTTTCTGAATAACCCGACCATCGACTGTCTGATTCATCGCCCGCATCGAAGCTTGATCGACGAAGCTGAGCGCGAGACCGTTCGAGAGCAAGGGCATGTCGTCGCTCGGATGCACTTTCGGACATGAGGGGATTGGATGATGGGATGGATGCCCACGAGGAGTGGACGCGGGGATGAATGTCTTGGGAAGAAACTCGGCTGGATTGGCTATGGTGATGGGTGCAGGGCCACTGGACGGTTGGTTGTGGGTTCGTACGTGGTTGCACGGGTTCTATTTGTCATCATACTCAGTTAACAGCTGCAAGGCCTCTATTGCAAGCTACGCACCTAGGACGGAGGTATAGGAGGTGCCAGCCAGTTTCGCTCCTGGTGGGAAGACTCGCCAATGTTGAAGACGTCGAATACAGAGGGAATTCCCGCTCCGCAGAGTACTCCCGAATGACCCTGACACGGTCACCAAGCCGATCTTGTGGTAATCCTGCTGCTCAAATGTAAGGACATGTTGCAGTACCAAAAAGCGAACACTGTACGGGGTTGTTCGCCTAAATAATCCTCCAGACGGGAAGCAACCTCGCGATCCACGCTCGGGACAGGGCTGTCTGCGGCCTGTTGACGCGACCCGCCCATCCCCATCGCCAAGGAGTGTACATATCCGTACTTGGACTCGGATAACAATACAACCCCATGTCCATGTCTGAAGTCGGCGTACTATGCGAGAGGGTTAGATGTAGTGATATAGAAGTAAAATATCGCCATACTTTGTGACCACAGACTTCGAATTTAGTGGCGTCGAGATTGGCATTCTTGTACGTCGGTCGTTGGACCCAACCGAATTGGCATTCATATGTCGCGACCGTGTTGTTGATGTCAAGTAGCAACTCGACTGTCAATCAATCAATCAAGGAGCGGAGAACGGGGTAATCAAGGACCCACACTTCAAGATTTTATGCTTTTCGTGCCAGTCTACCTCGGCGTCAAAAGTAAAGAGTGGTCGCGAGTTCTCCTTTATTGTCGCTGCAACATTCGGGTCTCGAAGATCAAGTGATCGACTGGCTTACTTGAGAACGCGTCCAGGGAAATCTAACGATTGGGAATCAGTGGATTGATGAGGAATGCAAAGTGCATCATACGTACAGTGACGACAATGTTCCTCTGTCCATACTTGACCTGGGTTTGCACAGCGGCTCGGAGGGGGCCTTCGGTAACTACGCGGAACCCGGAGAACTGAAGAGGTGTCGGCTTTTCCAGATGATGGATTTCGACATCTGTGAGAAGCTATCAGAAGTACCGAAGTATATCAAAACGTTCAGCACAAACCCCATGCATCCCAATAATTGGGACGATCCTCAAATATCACAAGTCCTCCGGTGCTGCCACTTGGGATTAGCTCTCGTTTAAGCTTCACATCGTACAAGTTGGTGAAGCGTCCCTGCGAAATTGTGAGCCGCAGGCTTCGACTCCACAAGATGACGTGGTTCGAGCCACTGGTGACCCATCAACCGTTAGATCGATACTTGCTAGCGAGAGCTGGAATTACCAGATACGGGTCCATGTTCGGTTGATGCAACAGCTGGCTTCGCAAGCATCCCAGTTTCTTCCGTCTCGAGCAGCACGTAAGCATGTTTTCCGTCCACAGTCGTTTGTGCGGGCTTCCCAAGTAAGTCCTGACCAGCTCCAGCCATAGGTACCTTGATGATATCTCGACGAGCGAACGGCGTAGTATTAACAGCTATGATGTTGGATGGGTGCGAGACCGGAGAATCCTCGGAGAGAGGCATGCAGCCGGAGAGAAGTACAGTCAAAGCATCTTCAAGAGCGGTTTGACAGTATTTCCGTACCTCGGAATACAGCTTTTCAGCAACTTCGTACACCATTCCGCTGTCAAGTAGTTAGTTTGGCACCCTTCTTGTCTTATAAAGGCTCACATGGCAGATCCGGGAAGAACTGAGGTCCAAAATAATGAGATCAAGCAAAACATTCAGCCTTCATGTCAAACATACCGTCATGGACTAGAAGAAATAATTAGTTATAGAATGAAAAAATCAGGTTCCACAAACATTGATTCAATCTTCGCTTTTGGGTATACAAAAGCACTCGATCCAGGTTTGAAGAGAGTCGCTAAAGTTGCCAAACGCTGCGACAGAGCTCAACTTGCGGTCGGAAGGTCATGATGGATATCGATACCTCAACATCTCTCAACAAGATCTCGCACTTTCTGTTTCCCTTCTTGATGGAACCTGTATAGTTTGAGATCCATGGGTCTCCCGAATTTGATCGATATCCCCCCACTCACCGTGGGAAGTGCATGTACAACGGTGGAACTGATGAAAGAGATAGTGAGACGGATTGTAACACCATGCAACAGAAGACGACATACCTCGAGATAAAATTCCCCACGCCTATGACCGTGAATAACACGGCAGAAAGGGACCAGAAAGATACGTACCAGACTGGGAGCAGTTTGGCCTTCCTTTGATTCTCGCTCTATATGTTCGAAGAATTGCTCACGTGGCACCCACTGGCATGCTCACAGGCAGGAGGTCACGATAGTTGTTGTTGGCTGCGCGGATTCGGCGAAGCTATCAAACTGTTAAGGGTGTGATGCAATCCTTTAGTACTAACGCACATTCTCAAGCATCCTTGGAAGGGCGACTCCGCCACCGTCACCATTTCCGAATACAAGAAGAGCAGAAACGTTCGATTCAAGATTCTGTCGTAATTGAGTAACAGAAAGTATTGGAGAATGAATCTAACCTTGTGGTTTGTTCACATCACCAACGGTCGCCTGCGCAGTGTACGTATCTACAAGCGGTCGCATGATTATAATTATCCCATGTGAGCACTGGAGATCTCTTACCGACGGGGGTCATGTGACAGAAGACTTGAGTGCCGTCGATGCCCACCCAATTAAAGGTTGAGCGAGGAAAGACATTTCTGCACACATGCGGCTGTGTTATTGAATAGGCCTAGTCTAAGCTGAATGACATACAGATTGTTCCTGCATGATAATCAGTCTTGAGAACCTCTGCAACAACCAAGTATGCCACTTACCAGGATAGCTTTTGCGTGAAAAAATACTTCATCCCCGAATCTCTGATCAACTGGGGAGTCAACCCAAATGAATCAGACAACCAAGCTGTTTCGCATCGATGGCCGAATCGAGACTCGAAGTACCGCTGGCCATAGACAAACTGGCGAATGAGGGCCTCACCGGATGGCATGTTTCCGTCATTTTCAACCCAAGCACCACCGATGATATGGAATTGCCCGGACGCGACTTTTTCTTGAATCCTCTTGAAGAGAGGAGTATATTGCTGTATTGCGCTTACGCTCAGCTCCCTTACTCATGCGAGCTAGGCATAATGTTACCTCTTCTAACCATTTGAATTGTTGCGCCTGTGAGCAAGCAAACGTGTATTCTGGATAGCGATCCATTAGATTGATCTGGGCTGACCACGATCTCGCAGTCTTCTGCTGGGTTACTCGGTATGGTCATAACCATGCTGTATCCTGCGCAACGCGTTAGCTAGTCTTCACCATATGACTGAGTATCTCACAATGTGGCAGTACGAAATGCCAACGACTTGTGCCTTTTCCGGACCTTCTTTATAGATGTCCGCCCCTTTCGCATGCCAGCCCTTTCCAAAGACATCTTCCGCGATGTCTCATTTCCTGAATGTTTTTAGCATCGCCGGTCTTGAACGCGTTCATGATTGCATTTGCGGTTACCATGGCCTTGTTTTGCAGCGGGCTATTACCTGGCAAGTTGTCGGTGATATCCTTCAGCGTGGTGAAATCCCACACGAGGTGCCCTAAGAACGATGATCAACAAGCATCCCCAAAAGATCTCCTTGGACGTACATGCATCTTGGTTAGGTACCACTATGTCGGCAGTCGGCAGTTGGAAATATCTGGAATCTGGAATCTACGTATGAGCATGAGTTCAGGAATGAAGCAAGTTGTCCCACGTCAGGAGGCGCAATCTGGTCACCACCCTATGGTACACCAAACATGCCGCAACTAGATTCGATGACTATTTCGTAGGTGCCGCTCGACAGCTTCACGGGAGATGATATACTCCACGCGGCGGTCACCACCACCAGTGATGCCTAAAATGTAATGAAGAGGGTGGATGAGTGATCGATTGCGAACACGAACCTCGCAATGGCAATCCCTCTGTGGTGAACACCATGTACGATACCTAAGCAAGATATCGGAGGAGGAGCAGGAGGGGAGATCGGGGAGAAGGACCAGCGGGGACAGAGCCCTACGTACGTGCCTTATGTGTGAAGGGGAAGCGGACGAGTCAAGGGCGATCGAAGATCTGGTGGCCATTCGCATGGTGTTTTCGCTGGACGAGGGTCGCATGAAGGCAGGCGTAGTACTTGAAGGAGCATCTCACACGCGCTGGAGTGAGGGACCGCCAACAGAGGGGTGATAAGAAGGGTAGCGTGTGTGATGGAGCGAATTACTAAAAATGGGTTGGAACGAGAGAGAGGGGACGGTGGCGGAAGCTGTTGGGGATGGCGCTGCAATATTAGCAACATCTGAAAAGAGAAAAGATTCGGAACAAAGGAGAGGCGTTAATTGATCTCAGCTGATCTAGATGTGGCGCACCGACCATCGGAAGATGGAAAGGTGGATTATGAATTGAGGGTTTGGCCGGGTGCAACAGCCACATTGGACAAGGTAGGGTCCGTAGCGGCGGCCTTAGGCTGGCCATGTTGGAGCGCCAATGGGAGGATCGTCGTCCATTGTTGGCGGTGGTGGGGAACGCGAGGCAGCAAGGGAAGTGCGGAGAGAGTCTTCTGGGGTTGGGGAAAGGGAATGTGTGTGCGTTGAGGCAGCACGGGGAGATGGAAATCGGACCTAGGTAGGGGCAAAGGGAGAGGGCGAGGTTACTGTGCAGTCCGGTTTGTCGAAGAGAAGAAATCGGCGCGTGAGCTGGACTGAGTCAGCTTTTCGCTGTCGTACCCACCACGAGGACCACGCCACTCCCTCGGCCCCGACTCCATCGTCAGGACGTCGACACCCATCGGGGGGGGATACGGGTAGTGAAGGAGCGGGGCGAGCAAGGGGAATCACCAACGGACGCGAATGCTATACCAGCGGTGTGGTAGCAAGTCATATGATGTGGTGCGAGGCGGGGAGTAGCAGCGGGGTGAGCGTGATCACAGGCGTGCGCTGAGTGGGCGTCTGGGTGTATGTGCGGGCTGGCGAGCGAGACGAGTTGGGGGAAGGAGCTATGCGAACGTGCCGGGGGGCGAAGACATGTAAAGCTGGGGGGTACAGGAGATGAGCTAGAGGCCCTACTAGTAGAGGGTTACAAACGCACGATATAGGCGGGACCGCCAGATGCTGTAGTCGCGGTGGCGAGGTGGACGCGAAGGCATGCGCACCATCGTCGGGTGGGACGAAGAGTATGGCAGGGTGGGCGCGATGCGTGCGTCAACGTAACCGCGCCGTTGTTGTGGTAGTGGTGTTGGAACCGGACCTTGTCCTTGTTGAGCGGTGAGACTCGGGAAGCAGCGCCTGCGTGGCCACATGGCCACATTGTTCGAATCGTTGGGGTGGCGATGGCGTCATTTTGTTGTTGTCGTCGTCGTGCCCGTCCCAGTTTGTCGTGTGGTAGGAGATACAGTAGCGGCAGCAAGTACTAGTAGCGTCGCCGTCGTCGCCGTCGAGTCATCATCCAAGGACATTGACGTGGACAGTTAGGGAATTAATCTGTCGGCAAGATCGTCCTCGACTGAGGCTGTGGAGAGATGACTCCTGGGGCATACAAACTCGGTACAAAAGTGCGGCAAACCTTTGAAAAATGGGCCACGGCGCCGTACTAGTACTCGGGCGTCACGAGGTCCGACGCGGGATGATTCGGACTCGGTACAAGCTCTGGACGCACGAAACATACTGAAGGCGCATGGTGTGGGCAACGTACTGGCCCGGGAGGGTACGCGGGTGAGCTGGATGATGATCGGGCTCACCAACTTGAAGGCCGCCGCGCCGACAAATCCTGAGTGTGCTTACCCCGAGTCTCGGACGTGCCTTCCCACGCATTGTCATTGATTGATGCGGCTGCCACGGCAGCTATGTGCTACATATCAAAAGTTCTATTTTCTCCTGAGAGAAGAGTCGGATTGTGCCTGAGACAGAACTTATATCTACTATGGAAACCTGGATTCCACGACTCGGAGTTCTGTCATTGTTTCCCTCCCTCCTTCCCTCACTCAGGCTAGGGCTGTGAATTCCACTGCTAGTGCTATGTCTAACTTCCAAGGAAATATTCCAGTCACACTAGGTCAGTACTAGTGCTCACTTGATTACCCAAATGCTGATTATATAGGCTACTCTGAGCCAGAGCATCATCAGCCTATGGCTGTCAGCACTGCCACTGCCACTGACTTAGAAATTGACCCATATGATGTGTAAGTGTCATTTAAGTATCTAAATAAATTTACTTACTACCAATACATAGAAACTCTGAGGAGTTTTGGTCTGAGCTCCAAGCTCAGACTGCTCAGTTCTTTGAGGAAGCTGCTACAAGTGCAGCTGTCTCTTTACCTTCTGCCAGTGCCACTACTGTGTGAGTATTTGATTACATTTATTATTATTTTGCTTATAGAATATGTAGAGACTCTCAGGCTATCCCATTGTAAGCTTTTGAAGTTTCTGATACAATTTATGAGCTGAACTTACCCCTGAATGTGAAGGAATTTGCAGCTTTTCCAGGCTGGCTACCATGAGCACAATCATGATGATACCATGGTGGCTCCAACACCATATCAAGAAATGCTGGCCCAGGCAATTAATGGGTCTTCAAGTGATTTCTTTGTTCATTGGCCTGGATCAGCAGCCACTCCCAATGCAGAACCAGCACCTGACCTTCAGCTGCCACAGCAGGTACCTATTCCCAGACAAACCCATTTTTGTGGTGAAGGTAAGTATTTGTGTATTTGATTACCAGCCACTAGTAATAATTCAAGTTGTAGCTCTGATTGTGGGTGCTCTGCTGGATGGTACAGCACACCATTGGGTGAGAATCTTCAAAGCTGCTGCAGAATCTGTCTGCATCCACCACTGTGACACTGGAACCATTCTGCCAGTGAACAATAGGCTAGCAGAGGAAGCACTGGCAAGTGCTCTTTTTCAACATCCTGAGCTTCCAGAGAATGGCAAGCAAGTTTCTATTGGTATCATGATTAGAGACTAACCTGAAGATCCATATAAGTTGCAATAATGCTTCCCACTGGCAACAAGGCCCAAGTCAATACCTGTATCTTGAACCCTCAGTTCAAGACCTATCTCATCAGGTCTCTAAAGGATGTGGCTGATAGGTTAACAGAATTTGTATGGCCAAGGGCCTTACATCTGGTAAAGACACCTATGGCTCCAGCTAACTCCAGCCTCCTTTCTGTCCATGAAGTGATCAATGTCACCCAGTTGGAGTGGTGGGTGATGTATAATGATGCACATGGCTATGGCATCTTCCATCATAGGAGGGAGGATCAACCTGGCTTCTATGTTCTGGTAAGTATTTCACATTTAGTTATTGTTTTAGTCCAAGTTTCTATTTACTTCTAGGAACCATTTGGAAATCAAGTTTTTCAGCAAACCTTCAAAATGGCAGCCTATGGAGGATTGGGGGATGAAACAGGATACTTTGAGTTGCCCAGTCATGGCTTGACTGGGACCAACTTGAAGACTTCACTCAAGACCTGTGCAACCATATGTGGTTGGGTAAGTGACCTTGAAGCACTACTATGTTTGTTGTGCACTAATTTTTTTTCAAGCTGATTGCTGCAGCCACAGTGTACAAGGATCAGAACATCCATATTATGCCATGGTGCACCAAAGCAAAGCGCCAGGAGATTGAGGGGATCATCAAGAATGTCCACACTTTCTTCTTGAAGGTCATGTATGGATTGCCTGGTCTGTCCCTGGCTGAGCAGCAAGATTGGAAACAAAGGCTCATTTTATTTGCTTCTCATTGAATGTATAACATGACTCAGAAATGTATGCTACTCTACTTCTTCATGTACTAGTACTGAATGGTATGATTGAGCTCCTGCAGTCCATGCACAGCAGTGACAGCAAGGGGAGCTAGCAAGACAGCCAGTGCCAGGACTAGCCTGAGGACTTACATACTGTGCCTGTATTAGACCATCAGGTCTGGCATGGCCAGTCCCTAACCCAGCATAACCATCAGTAAAAAGGGTTAAAATTCAGGTCCAGTGCCCAACAAATTTACCATGTTGCCATCAAATAAGTCACTAGAAGTGTATCCAAAGGGTCAACAGGGGAGCCTGCCCACAGGGACAATGTCAGGACACCAATTCACCAAAGTTCCCAAAGATTGTCCTACTCTGAATGTTGATCAATTCGACAGTGATGGGTACATGCGAGCCAGGGACACAGCCTCTGTGAAGGGGTGTAAGAATTCAGGCACATACCGATAAGCCTGGCATATTCCATGGCCTTGACACCCAACTTGGTATGGCTCGGATCATTTGCTTTCGGGGCACGTTGAGCAGGAAGGGCATAATCATTCCGTAATGCTGCGAGTTGTCAAGAATTGGGCGGAAACCTTCAAGTAGAGAAGGGAAACATACCTTCGCAAATGTTACTTCGCTTGCATCAGTGACCATAGCCAATGTCGTAACGACCTGTTCTTGAACGTACCCTTTGGCTAGTTTGCCTGTTTTAGCACCGGGGTTCAGCAGCTAGATGAGTAGTTGTTCTACGATTGGGTTAAGGTATGGAGGATGGGCGTCCTATTCGACACATTCACAAAAATTGACCAACGCAGTAGCTGCGTGTGCGTGGACACTGTCACGAACTAGTGAGTATCATGTCAAGAAGAGCGACAAATATCGATTGTCCGGGTTCAGGAACTTCGAGCGTTGGTATCAATGCGGCAAAGAGTTGTCGATGACAACGATCCTGGATGACTTCCTAGCGCTAGATGGCAGTCAACAGGATCCACTCGATGACCGACGTCAGATCAACACTCACTTCTAGGTCTGTGTAGAGCTGGATTCTCATCAATTTGGAGGGAGCGAGCGCGTACAGGCACTGCACGAGGGCGAGCGTCTTTGAACATTGGAGTTACAAGGCTGCCGACAGTCCGCTGCCATTTCAGATAACAGACATGAAGCAAAGAACAAGTCGCTCACTGTACAACTTTGCCGAGCTCGAGTTGCACCACCTATATACAAGCGGAAAGGATGGATGTTGAGAGTCAAGAGCAGAAGTCACGCGCATACTTTGCTGATTCGTTCCTCTATGGCGGCAATTTCCACGTGACGTAATCACCGATCAAAGCTAGCAAGCATTGATGAGATATGTTAAAAAGCAAGCGGGAGGAACTTCCTTCTCCCCCGGGGCGCATGCAAGACGACCAAGGGACTGTTCGTAGACTTGCGGGTAGTTATCATCTTGGGACTCCCCAAGAGTACGGGTCAGCCGGAATCGGTGCTCAGAAGAGGAGGATGAGACGCACTTCTGCTTCCGGCCCTGCTTCTAATTCATTCTTGGACAACTCCATCTACCTTCCAGACAGGCGCGTACGATGCCGGGCGTCCAACCTTCAACACGTTTCACCATCAGGGTTTTGCTTCGCTGAGCGTGACCATGAGTTCTAACGCTGCTTTCCGAACTTGTTGCTTTTCTTCGTCCTCGGCGGCCTTGGTATCACCTCCGTCGCTTTGCCGTAAGCTCTGTCCGGGCGGAAAGGCAAATGATGTATTCGCGGGCGGATGGTTTTGCCACGATAGGAGTGGGTCCGGGGTATGCGGTGGGCATAATCAAGGCTCGTAAGAATGGCAAAAGTGCAGGTAAATGTAGTGCAAACAGCTGGGGTGAGAAGAACAGAGCGACGTCGGGAAGGGTGTCGAGCATTAGATAGAGCAACGAGAGTGAATGTGCAAGTTGGTGAACATCCAGAGCTGTTAGATACGAGACACAGGCGCTAAGTGCGGCAAGTTGGACCTGCGTGAGATCAGCGCGGTCAAGGCGAGATGTGTGCCATAGGACGCACGTCGACACTCTGAGCCCTGTTGGAAGACGGAGAGTGCAGCGTCAGTTTGTAGATCAATGACGAGGCTCGGACAGCCGGAGAATACTCGGAAGGTGCATTCACGGGAACCCGCGCCTGGGTGGGTCATGTCGAGTGCTTGCGCCTGCAAGGTATGCCACGGCTGGCACCGACTTTCGTCGCACGGAGTGGGTTCATGAGCGAGTGAGTGAAGGAGGAAACGCTCGAGGTGCCCAGGGCCTGTGAGGATAGACGACAGGTGCTTCGGTTTGAAACCAAGGGCATGGCGACGCGAACTTCCTCCATTGCGATAGCGTCGTCGCTAAAGGGTCCGTTGAGAAGACGGTAATAGCTCGAGGATGCGAGCAGAGCATATTCTAAAGGTCCTGAATGCCAAAGTAGTCGCGCTCCTGGGGTGCCGCGCCGGACAAGAACCGGTAAAAGATGTGAGAGGTGCGCTCCTCGTAAGCAAGACGGTTGAGTCTGGACTCGTCTAGTGCGAATGCGAGCACTTTGGCGGATTCAATGTGACCACGATCATTGAAATGAAGTTCTAGGTAGCGCGTATGCCGCGATGCGTTTGAATTCGAGACGGACTTTGCGTTATCAAACGTGTCAAGGAGGAGGCAGAGAGACGGAGGACCTGGTCTACGAGAAGATCCAGAGCCGGTGATGCCACTGGAGAGCGATCAGGTGACGAAGAAATACAAGACAGAGATGACACGTACCGAAATACGACGGACTGGGAACGTCTAGTGCGACGCATGAGGAGGTAAATCTGAGCAGCGAATTCATAGAGGTGAGGCTAGAGGTCGTTTGAAGAGAGGGAAGTGTCCCGGGCCTTGTAGCAGCGTTCTTCTCTTGCGCTGACTTAGGTCGTTTACGTTTGCGAGTGTTTTGTAAGGATTGATGACGAGCGAGTTTGTCGTGGCTATTCAGATCGAACGTTAGTGGACATCAATTGTGGGCAGAGCCATACTTTGAGCGAATCTTGTTATCACCTAGTACCAAGTTGGCGAGTATCTCAGAGAGTGAGTTCGGCAGTGATTTCTTGCGGTACGACGGACGACTCGGACCGTGACGTCGGCGACAGTCGAGCAACTTGCCACAGCCTTTTTGACTAGGATCGGTGTTGCTGACAAGCCTGAGAAACCTTGCTGGGCACGAGACACGAGTTCCATTTATGTACAAGGTGACTTATCTGTTAGTCAGCCATTGTTTACTAATCGGTGATTTTAACCAGATAAGTACATAACTTTAACTCGCGTCTCGCGCCCACTGGCAGCACGGGTCTCTGGTCGGAACCAAAGGTAATGTTTCCAGACGCTCATACGTGGCAGCTTTCCTGCCAGTGATGCGTTTCACACTACAGGCTGAATTTCAGACTATGCTGATGTACTCGGGAAGTCTTGCAATGAGCAAGCTCTTCAGTCGTGGGATTGATATCCACTTTCGGTCTCGCATTCCCCACCTCGGAACTCACCGCGGCTACTTCAACTTGAAGTTCTTGGATCGCGCGCTCTGTCCCGAAACACCACGATGTTGTCCAGAGTTCCTCGGACATTAGACACTCGGATGCGAACATGCGGCGACGTGGAGAGCACGTAGGTCAGGTCGGGGCGGGATCGGGATACGATGGGGACCCCAGCCTGCACCTACTCGCCTAAACCGTTCTACCCTACTTCCCCAACCTCGAGCCAATTGGTCTCGACGTCCAAGAACCGCTCCCTCTGCCCACCCGGATTCTTGCAGTGGACGAGGACTAGGACAGAAAGTAGAAAGTACCTGTGATATTACGTAGGTAGTATTATCCATGCCAGATAATAGAATGTTTGAGCAACGTCCGCTCTTCATGAAAGTTGAGCATCATCCGTCTTCGATCGGCGCGACATGGAAACAAATATTCCCGTAACATATGGGACGTGCCTACCTTACTCGAGTCCTCCAACTTCCTCCCATGCACATCACCCCACGACGTGTCAGAGATATGAATAAAAGAAATGCATCGTTCACGATCAACCCAATCCTCTACTTCCCTCGCAACAACGCACCACCCTCTCATTTCTAAGTAAAGAACAAAGAGTGCGTAATAGAGGGCATCCAATACGACGAGGGACCACTCCCAAGTGCCGGTCCCTAGTTCTGCACGAACCCCTTGCCCTTGCAGTATTCCGACACGATACCTGGACGGCGCACCGTGAGTTCACCGACGAGGGTGAGGAGAAGGTGCACGTATCCGCGATGGGACCCAGGTTCTGCTCGCGCGCACGCTCGTTTGAGGCCTCTTTTCCATTCTCGGGAGAGCGCCCTGGGTGGTGGTGGTGCTAGAGCAAATACAGGTCAGCCAACGCGATCCGATCCCGAGCGATTCCGTCGACAGGACCAGACAGACAACGGATGGAAAGACGAGTAACAGGCACATGGGAAACATAGAAAGGGGGAGTGACGGGGAGAGGGAACAAATGAACTTACCCCGCGTGTGAGTGGCCCATGACAACAGACCTGTAACCCCGACGAGACCATCGTATAGAGGAAGATTTGAGACCTTCATCGGGTTGGCTGACGAGAGGTTGAGGTCCACGTGAGCCGAATGCAATGTGGTAAGCCGTCGTATAACGCGTGTATGCGTACACACGAGGGTATCGCGAGATAGTCCCGGATTGCGTATCGTATGCAACATGGACGAGGCAAAGAACGAGGCATGAGTACCACGTCGATCACCCAGTCAAACAACAGTAGAAACACAATCAACCGAGGACAGGCAAGGAACCGCGACAAGAAGAGAATGAGACAAAAAAATTAACCGCGTTGACACGCACCAGCTTTTTTCTCTTCTACTGACGGCTTCCAGTCCTATTTCTGAATCTCTTAGAGCTGTCTCTGCACTGTCTCTCGATCTGCCCCGCACGGCGTTTCCGACTGGGCTTCGGCGCTGCCCAACGAGATGAGCAAGGGTGCGTTTGCGCTCGTGCTCGTCGATGCGGATGCGGAAGGCGCGAACATGGTGAGGCGGCGCAGAGCGAGGCATTGTGTGGGATGCACGACACGAAGAGCTTGCATCTGAAGAGGAAATATAGGTCGATACGTGAAAGTATAGCAAGTACGTCCAAATCACCGCACGGACCGTTCGTCAGTCGTTGAAGGAGACGGAACGGGTAAACCGATATAAGCAGGAGGGAGCGATTGTCTCCGTCACTGATGATACTTAGTTCACTCACGTAGCATAAACGACAGCTACTCACAAATAGAAAGTTTTATCCCAAACGGTGCGATTCCGTTCCCCTTTGCGTTGTTCGTCGATCGCGAGGTGTTGCCGACAGCAAAAGTGACGCGGTACTTCCTAGCAGTGGGGAGCTTGCGTTTCGCCTCAGTGCGAAGGTCGGTATCTGAAAGAAATAAATACCAAGCACCAGAAGGCCCAGTAGCCCTGAAGCCCCACCTTCGATGCTGATCGTTTTCGCCTTAGAACCGTTCAGCAGTCCAAACGAATTCAATTAGATAAGGTTGTGGATACGCGTACGTGATACTTTGCACTGTATTCATCGTGTTGTGGTGGGTGTAAAAGACGAGTATATGCACCGATGGGCAGGAGAGCAATGCAAGCGCAAGTCGAACGCCACACACGGAGACTTCCGGAGCTGCTCGCCTCTGATTAGGTATGTCGTACCCGAGATCACAAGGAGAAGACCACGAAGTTGGACAAGCATGAATCTGCACAAAAGGTCCTTGTCGCTTGCAGCAGCGCCGAACCCTCCCTCCGGAATTCGAGTCATTGTCACCGAATACAAGGTCAAGTACCGATGATTGAACTCATTGGAGCGTGATGGAACCCGCCACATTGTTCGTAAGACATACATCACCTCTTGGATTGCCGTCGTCGTCGTCCGAGGTACGTGGTCGACTAACCTCACTGACCTCGTTGTTGACCAGTTAATCGTTTCGCGTACATTTCTATCACTTCCCGGCTCGGCAGTCGCTCCTCGCTCTGCCCTCAAATACGCCATCCTCCAAGGGACTTCCCAAGGTTGAATGTACAATACTCCCTAGTCGCTCTGGCGTGGATGCACGCGGACATAAAGCCGCTCATCAGGCTCGGGGTGGGCGTGATAACTTGCGCGTCTTGTTCAATACATGTCCTCCACCACCGGCACCACACCCCCTTTCCCTTGTGGATTCTCATATCGGCAATCTAGAGCGTTCGACCTCAAGTAGGTCAATTTCAGCGCCCAAGAGACAGCTATAAGCCCCAGGTCCTCGCGATGGAAGCAGTGATATACCACGGATACGTTTATAATTATAATATATCTCTACCCTAGCTCATATACACTGAATAACGAGGCGTTTCGAAGTTCGCTAGCTGTGTATATGCGCTATGCCACACACCTTGCCAGTCGCTGTCACCGAAGCCAACCCTCTTAAGGAGCTCGCTACGGGGCAGCGCAAGAATCGACAAAAGAGAACGGCGATTGACAGTTTCACCAGAGTCAGCACGACAATGTACAGTGCGCGACACTTCAAGTTGGGAGTTGAGAGATACAAAATTTTATCGTTCACATCAACCGTCCACTATTCTGGCAACATGGGAGGTCGTTTCGCCTCTAAGTTGTCGAGGAAAGAGTCTGTGAGAGAGTAGCAGGAGCTGACAGCAATACAGAACGCGAGAAAAGGGACTGGCAAAGGTTCATCGTCATGGACCCTACTAGTACACAATTCTGAACGAACTCTTTGTCCTTTCAGTCTCCCAACAACTTGAAGATTAGGGATGCGACGAAAGCTCCGGGTGGGACCCATCTTTAGCGCGCACGCACGCGGTCGTCCGAGCCTTCTTGCCATCCCTTGTGAGCGTTGGGGTGGTGCTGGTGCTAGAGCAAACAAAAAAAACTCGCAGGTCAGCCAACGCAATCTCATTTCGAGAGGCTCCCTCGCTAGGAGAGACTTGCAACGCGAGGAGACAGAGCGCAGAGCAAGGGATTTGAGGACGAAAAGGATCGCGCGGACTTACACCGCAAGCGGATTGCCCGCGACAAAAGACCTACAGCACCGAACGAGACTCGTGTAAGGAACGCTTTGAGACCATCACCGGGCGGGGCTGACGGGATTGTGAGGACCACGCGGGTCGAATGCGAGTAAGCTAGGGCAGCACGTGTGCGTACGGGTCGAATAGCGCACAGTTGGCGCCGAGTTGTACCCGTGCGACATGGTCGAGGGAACTTGAAAGAAGCCAGGCAAGTGCCTGAGTATCATGTCTACCACCCACTCAATGACGGCAGAAACGCAGTCAACCAGGAATTGGTAACAGAGGATGAACGAAGCAAGAAAGGTAGAAACGGAACAAGGCAGGAAAATAAACCGTCGACACACCAACTTTGCCGTCATCTACTTCCAGTCTTTTCCTGGAATCTCCTCGAGCTGTCTCTACGCTGCTTGTCGGGCCGGGGGATCAGCCATGGTTCGCCATCGTTCTGAGCGAACCATTGACACATACCGCCTACCGAAGGGATACCTAGACACGGGATGGAAGCGTGTGTGTGGCGAACAGGATGCGACGACGTCGTTGCATGCCCTTGACGTGACCCAACTCTTGCTCGCGCGTGTACTCATTCGATTCAGAGGCTCCTTGAGATTCCAGGGTGAGTATCTTCTGGGGAGAAGGGAATCGGTTAACACGATCTGATTCCAACGACAAAACGTGTAGATAAAGCACAAGGGAGCAGACAGGGAAGAAAGACTTTGAATCGTTGGAGTCTTGCGATGTAGGTCGAATGATTGTCCTGTAGTTCGTGCGGGCGTCGGGACGAGCCTAACTTCGTCTTTGCGTCAATCAAGCAGGAGCAATCGTACTACACGCCAAATGTAGCTTAGGTAAACTGAACCTTTGACGGAAATTCTTGTCAGTATGTAAGCGCAACATGACATGTACCTGCTTATGTCATATAAAGGATATTGGACGAGATTCATCTGGCGGAGGTTCTCCGTTGCAACGATTCCCGAGGGACATATCACGTGTATTGCTTACATGATATATGGACGCCAGCCAAACGTCTGGTGGAGCAGGCTCTAGGCTACACAGCCCCTAGTAGTGAATTGCAAGGCTTTATCCTAGTGCGTATTAGGTAGTGTCACATGATCTTTTCAAACTCCTCAACTTTAATAGTCCTTGCATTCACCACGGGGGCTGCAAGAAAACATTTGTAAACAGACACTGGTCCATTGAATTTGTATGGTACGCACCGTTCCGAGTCCCGGTTCAGAAGAACTGAGCAAAACATGACTAAATAATGCCCTATGAACTCATCTGGCACTTCACTATGTATGTCCATTTTGATCAAACGTTCACCTCCCCCACAGCTCATCTCTACCCACGTTTCGGATCGGCAAAGCGCTTCCTTTCCTCCCCAGACATGTAACTACATAATTCCATGTCTACCCAGCGTCTAATATCAATGTAGCTGAGACCGAAGACATACGAGTTTGCCATAAGGTCGGGTCAATGTTCTATCAACGCATGTAGGGTCAAGTTAGAACATTTGGAGTTGGGAGGCAATGTTGCGTTGTGACAAAACCATATTTTATTTCCTCGATGTTCCTACGTGCAGTCTATCGACGTCGTTAACACCAAGCACTCCCTTGGCAACAACAAACCAGGCGGATCATCGTCGACTGTAGCCTGAGGCCTGTGGCGCATAGCGCTTGTTGAATTCGGGAAAGATGGCTCGCTGTCACATTGCATCCTTTGGTATTATCACGAAGAACTAGGCTGACTGAATTGAAATCAAGCTAGAAGGCGTAAGACTGGTACGACAACCTCCGTTGTTCCAAAGACCGGATAATCAGAGCAGTACTCCTGAATACAATCACTTGTTCTGCTAACAACGCGCTTCGTGCCTCTTCGCTTCGAAATAATAAGATGTGGCCTCATCGCGCGGGTTTCAGTGACTGTCAAGTCCCAACGAGGCAAGTGTGTATCGCTAAGTTGTAGTAGGAAACACGCGAAATGATCACGGTCACAGCCTAACGGCTCCCGGGACGCAGGTACCCATAGAATTACTCCAGGTCCGACCGAAGTTGTGCATATCGACATCATGCCGATACTTGGCTTGCAGAGGGAAGTTGGGTCTAAAGTTGCAGCCGAGCAAGTCGGTTGTTTGCACTAGACAAACAACACGACCAGAGTCTCCGAAATCATGGCACTGTACATTCCTTGTCGGACAACGCTGATGGTCATGGCAGCATACCAATTACAGTAGGGACGTTCGAGTTGTGGGATCCCACCAAAATGGAGCGCATAGGTCAGTCCAACAACGTGACGCGTACGCCCGTTCAGACCGCTCATCCCCCACTCTATCAGGCGCGCACTCGCACATTCGGGGCCTTGGCCTCGATGACCGACTTGAACCACGGGGAAACTCCCAGGGTATGGTTGGCCAGGGTAAAGCACGCAAAGCAGCCGGCATGATCCTCAAAATGGTGCAAGAAGGACGCATAGCAGGGCGTGCCATCTTGT
>JBBPOC010000319.1:0-19920 GCA_038091235.1 Tylopilus rubrobrunneus | reverse complement strand
CCGGGTTGGGGTTGGGGCGTAATTATTTATGTCTGGACCAACCCTGTCTCTGGCGCCACGTTACTCAGTTCCTGTTGGAGCTCCGAACTTGAAGACGGCGCTAGTATTACGCTCTCCCATCTATCGGACTCGTCCACTCCGGGATCTGCGGTGCTTTTGGATTCCGACCTTGCAGTTGTCTTAAACGGAAACCAGAATGTCGTGGAGGCGATCATAGAGAGCGGTTTTACCCTCGCTGACCCTACACGCAATTTTTCTCATCGTTCAGAGTACCGCGGCGAATATCAGCCAATGTCACCACGATCGCCGAAGCTCTCTGGACCGGTGTCTGGGTTTTCGTATCGGTGTCGTCCATGTTGCTCTTTTACCCGGGGCCAGGACCATGGGGAATTCTAACGGACTGTCTTTGCATGGCCCCTTCACTCTATTTACACAGACGGAGGTTATGGAATACTCTAGGTCGCATGCCAGCGATTCTTCGCTTCTACTCTCTAGCAGGAACTGGCATCTTCATTCATGTGCTGCATGCCTTAGCAACCGAACGGCCTGAGCTCTCATCCGGGTTCCTCCTTGGACAGATACTGGCCTCCATCATCTTCTATTTGAACTCAATCGTCTCTGACAGGTCCAGGGAGGATAACTATCCTATCCAAACCACCAGGTTCCTTGATGCCCTCGGAAACCCACAAGTCAGGAAGTGGCAGTTCGGGACCGTCGCTGCAGCTGCTACGTTCCAATGCCTTGTCATTTGCCGCGGAATCTCCCGTCCCGTCATGACCATCGATGTCCCAGCCTTCCTTGATGTGCTCGTCCCGGATCAAAGACCCGTCTGGAAGGCCTGGAAGAGCAGAGTGGCGCATCACATCGTATACGAGGAGGCGGACATCGACCTTACACCGATGGTGCCGACGTTCCCGGATGAACGCCAGAAGCAGCTCAAGGATCTCCTCGACCAATCCCAATTTGCATATGATACCTATAAGCGTGCGTTCAATTGACAGGTGCCACCGTCTCTTCGCCATGTATGGTATATCGCTGACGATACGCGCACTTAGCTTTGTTGTTGATCATAAGATCCGATTCCTTTTCTTTTTCTCCCTATTGCTCCTGTTCATCGTTCCGCTCCACCATGACCGTGTCATCTTTGCTTCTCGTTCTTACCTTGTTGTTAGCTCGTATTCCTATCTAGTGAGACCGTTCGAGATGCTTCTTGTGATGTACCGCTTTCATATGCTATTCGATTATTCGATCTGTAGACTTGTAAATAGATCCCGGTAATGTATGCCTGTCGACTCAGGGTGTAGCAGCTCTAGCTCCATCAGTGAGCAGCAGCGCTCGGGCTTGAGAATAAAACAGGATTTGAGATAGCCCCAAAAGATACGGGCTGCGACAACGAATGCAGCGAGAAGTCCACGGCGTTGCTAACCCAGCTTGAGACCCGATTTATCTTCCTTTCCTTGCTTGCTCTTTTATTTATCGCTGCGCTGACACATGACCGTGTCATCTTTGTTGCCTTTTCTACTCGGGACCCTAGCTATCAAGATGGTTCGAGACGCTTTTTATGATGTGCCGTCGTCAGATGCTATTATATCTGTAGACCTGCACATAGTTCCGGGACATGTATCCCTCAGTCCTCGGCCTCAGTACTGGTATAACAAACCTTTAATCTTGCCACGGACAGGCTCGAGCTCCGTCAGAATGCTGTAGCGACAGCGCTAACTGGACCTGGAAGAACGACAACTGGTGACATGATTGGCTTTGACAATGAACGCAGTGTGGTCAAAGAGTGCACGTGTCGATGGAGCGTGTATTCAGATACGTAGGCAATTCCAGTGTATATGCAATTCTACCGATCTACCTCACTACGGTAGCGTGCCCTATTAGCACGTTTCAACAAACGCATACAGACGATTCACTCACCCAAACACGAGATCCATCGTACCTATCACGGCAACGGCGTCTGCCAACATGTGCTAAAAATGCGGCGGTCAGTCGACTACTCACGGAGATAACCTATAGCTACTCACGTCTGATAGAAGAAGCAAAACAAGCTCGTCAGTCTTCTCTGTTGATACAGCGAAAATATTCAAACTCACGTCTCATCATAAAATCAGAGCCAGCGAGGTGAGCGAACCCAGGTGCACGGATTTTACATCTGTACGGACGATTTGTGCCATCCCTATTAATTCGGATTATTGGGACCATCGATGGTGGAATGACGGAGGGGGGAAACGCACGATACAAGGTAGACTGCCATCTCTCCCTTTGGGGCTTCAATAGCACTGTATGTCTCACCTGGAGGTACGGAGTAACCTTCGCTGAAGAGCTATCATGAATATGGGTCAGTGAGTCGTAATGAAATAAGCGGTGAGACTTACTTTGAAATGGTGGATGAGGGCCTCCATACTCTCCTTCATCGAAGCGCGGGGAGGAGGAACGAGTTTGTTGTCATCGACCTTGACGACACCGGTAGGCATCTTGTTCAAGCACTAGAGTACATCCCTTAGAAACAGTCCCAGCGGTGAAATAGAAGGTGCACACCTGGTGAATGATACGTAAACTTTCGCGGAATTCTTGGACTCTGCAGAGATATCGATCGTAGCAGTCGCCGTTCTTGCCGACGGGAACATCAAACTCAACCTAACATGGGGTCAACCAGTGCACCAACAAACTACGAGCAGAAGAAAACCAACACACCTCGTCATACTTGTCGTATGGTTGTATCTTTCTCAGATCCCAAGGAATACCACTTCCACGCAACATGACACCAGAGAAGCCGTAATCTAAAGCTTCTTTGGCGGTGACGACACCGATGCCAACGGTGCGCTCTTTCCATATTCTGTTGCCTGTCACGACTTCTTCGATCTCGTCCACACGTGAACTGAATTGGGTTGCCCATTTATGAATGTCTTCCAGGAGACCATGAGGGATATCGAACGCGATACCACCGGGGCGGACGTATGCAGCGTGGAGACGAGCACCGGAGACACGTTCGTAAAACTCCATGAGTTTTTCACGCTCCTCGAAGCCCCACAAGAAGGGTGTAAGAGCACCAACATCCATAGCGTGTGAGAGAACAGCCATTAAATCTGAAGAGGCATCTCATCACTGGAGATCGAAACGCAAGGCTATGACGCACGACTGAGAATACGAGTAATTTCGCCAAACATGGTCCGAATCCACTTGGCACGCTCAGGCACTTCGATGTTCAGGAGTTTCTCCACAGCGAGGGTGTAACAGAGCTCATTTGTCACTGGAGAGAATCGATGAGCTTGTGGCTGTCATCACTCATACGAATGGAACGAACTCATGGAGACGTAGTCGAGACGATCGAAATAAGGGAGTGCTTGAGTGTATGTCTTGTATTCGATGAGTTTTTCCGTGCCACGGTGAAGGAGACCGACGTGCTAAAATTTGGTATAAGATAGGTGTGTGGTTCGTTACTGAACTAAACGCACAGGGTCAGCGCGAAGAATTTCCTCTCCGTTGAGTTCCAGAATCATACGGAGCACACCGTGAGCAGCGGGATGTTGAGGGCTGTGATGCAATTTAAGCAACCTATCACTGAGAAAAGAGTGACCACCCACCCGAAGTTAACTATTTGTGACACGATTCGCGTCATAACGAAATCTAAAATTCACAATACGCACCAGTGAAGTGTCTCAGCTTCGTATCCGCGCGCGTGCCAGTTTCTGCGAGGATTTCTGCCGCGGACATGCCATGCAGATCCTCGACGGTGTGGGTGTCAAACGGATTCTTTGCTGTAGACTGTGCGTCTGGTCGCCATCGCGCCGTGGACGTTGCAAAAGAGCGAAATACGGTGCGGGTTGGCAGTACGCGACGAACAAGACTTGTCATCGTCGTCGTCGAGGAGAACGAAAAAGTCGAACGCGGCACAACTCGGGATGTGGCTGTGAGGCGGGGCAGGGACCACCCAAAGGGGGGTCGAAACCGAACTCGTCCTCGTACCCTCACCATCATGTGGAGGACGCTCTTGCTTGCCACGGCCGGCGCCGCCCTCGCTGCAGAAAAGGCGTGCACCGTGCATGACAGCAGCAACAACAACTACTACGATCTCAACCCGCTCAGAGCCAGGTAGGTCGAGCCAGTGGTCCTACTGCGCTCGCTGAGCTTGTCTCAGCAAGGACTACCAAATTCAAACCGACGGCGGACGGACGGTATATCTCAATTTGTGTGGTGCCATTCACACAGAAACTTGGAGCACCGGTCTCGACGACAGCCATGTCGATATCGCTGGCGTCGTGAGAAGGGAGCATGGAGATTTTGCCATTGGGTGCGTCTCATATTGATACGGTGTGTTCGAACTGAACAGTCGACTCGTCAGGCTTGTTAATACGACGCTGGAGGTCAAGGACGGTGGTGTGCTGCTACGCCAGTCTCAGGGCTCGGCTTGTGTTGGCGTGGACGATGAACAAGGCAGTTCCATCATCCTCTTCGTATGCGACACATCGGTTTATGCCGCAGGTCAGATAGTGATGCAAGGGACTCCTGTCTGGTAGTTAACGTATCATGACAGGGAAACCCGTGCTTCTCACTCAATGGCCCTCTGAAGCGGACAGGGCTTGTCGCTACGAATTCGAATGGCGGACACACGTAAGGCACGCGACTGCCCTTGACAACCTGTGTGATTAACCTGGCTCGCAGTATGCATGTCCGGTCGGAGAACGTGGCTTCATCGGTGGACTGATCGTCTTTCTGACCATCTCGTACGTCTTGATCCCCACCCCACGCTGACCCTTCTGACACCCACGTCAGCGCCATGATCCTCTTGATGGGTTTCATCGTCATTAGCACCCTGTACAACCGTTTCGTACTCCGCCAGCAGGGTTTCGACCAGCTGCCCAAGTTTACTTTCACACATGCACGCGAGATTTGGGACGTCTGCTCAGAGTTCCTCTACTCGGCTGTTGGCTATGTCGCTGCTGCTTGGAACACCCGAAGACGTTTTAGAAACGTGAACTCTGCCTCGCACCACTGGACATCCAGAGACGAGATAGAAGCACTGAGGGCTTCAGACGCTCTGGACATGGAGCCAGAGGATTTCCGCGGGGGAGACCGCGCTCGAGGAGCGTTTCGTTTGTAGAGATGGACTCTTATACGCTTGTATCTCTCGATGTTCTATGCCTACACGCTTGAATACTACCTTCTAAATCTGGCACGGACGGTATCTCCCGAGCGAACCTCATTTTCCCTCCTGGACCATGACCAGAACCATCACACCATCAAAAGGACCGCGAAAGGACCGTTCGTCGTCCAGCAGACGACGAGATCGAATAGGACGAGTCAAGGGACAGGACAAGGCGCGTACCATCGACGACGTGTACGAGTATGCCCCAGCCAAAGTTCGTCGTGCCAAAGTCGCGCTCTCGCTCGACCGTCACGAAACCGAGGGTCGACGGTACGGCTCGGACGAGGATATGGACCTCGCGGGGTTGGGTCATGAAGCGATGGAGAAGCTGCGCACGCGGTTGATGCGCAATGACGAGGACGAGGACGGTGGACAGGTGGACAGAGAGGACGACGAGGAAATCGACAGCGAGGATGCGTTCGAGGAGAGCGACAAAGAGGACTTTGCGGGTTCGGCGTTTGTGCGCAAGGTGCGTGTCGTCCTTGCGTCTTCTATCTAACGTTGACTGGACAGTCTCGTCTAGTCCGCCCACCCAGGTGCTACGCGCAAAAATGCTTCACTGAACAAGAAGAGAGATGTGATCAAGGAGGTAGATCTTAATGAAGACTCTGATGCTCAATCAGACGATTTGCTATCTGTCTCGGAAAACGAGGACACAGATGAACACGAGGACGAGGAGATCGACAAAGATGGTTCAGCCGAGTTCTTTGATGTTCTCGATATCTTTGACGGACGTGCGGGTGTGGAAGATGACGATGAACTACATTCCAAGTCTGCGAAGAAGAAATTACAAGATGTGCAGACAACGGATGCGACAGAAGAAGACGAAGAAGAGTGGCAAGGGGCAGGGAAAGCAGACGTAGGTATGGGTGGTGATGAGTCTGAAGACGGAGACGGAGACGACCAAGAAGAGGAGGAGGAAGACAGCGAAGTTGACGAGGAAGACGATCTACGGATATTGGCTTCTGACTCTGAAGAGCCCTCACCCGAAGCGCTCGCCGACCTCGAAAGCTTTCTCTCAAAGCTTGATCCCACCACAGCCCAGAAACGCAAACCAAAGGAAGGGACCGAAGCTGCACCAAAAAAGCGTCGACGTGTCGCCGACCGCACAGAAGCTGGCGAAGAGAGCGAATTCGGGGTTCGAGGTACAGAGGTGCATCAATGTCACGTATACTCTTCTAACTTCTGTACAGGTTCGAATGCGCTCCAGTTGGACGACCTCCTTGCCCCGCTGACGTCTTCCTCTTCCCTCGCGGCTCTCAAGAAATCGACAAAACTTCTCACATCGTCCAGTTCGAAAACGAAAACACTTTCTGCACCGCTCCCTCAGCGAGCACAAGAACGTCTCGATCGAGAAGCTGCATACGAAAAGACGAAAGAAGAGGTGGACAAATGGTCGGCTACGATAAAGCGTATCAAAGAGGTAGGTGCTAAATCGATCCTCGGGCGAAACGTCCGTCTGACTTCCTATCTTAGGCCGAACACCTCAGTTTTCCTCTACAAGCCGAGAAACCAGGCCGCGTCTCCAACCTCGAACTCGCAGCAAAGTTCACAGTAAGCCAGCCACCTCATCTACACAGTTTACTTTCTTATTCTTACAACCTTCTTGCTACAGCCCTCCAACGAGCTCGAATCCGCCGTCGACAAGCTTCTCAAATCGGCCCAACTACGTGACGAAGATATTGAACACACGGAAGCCCTCAAAATGGCCCATCTCAGTGTGGAAGAAGTTGCCGCACGGCGTGCCGAACTACGCATGATGCGTGAGCTCGCGTTCCGTGCGGACAGAAAAGCGAAGCGGATTGCCAAGATCAAGAGCAAGACCTATCGACGAATACGGAGGAAGCAGCGCGAACGGTTGGACGGGAACGAGGACGAGGAGGACGAGGAGGACGAAGAGGCCAGGTTGAAGGCGGAGGTGCAGCGCGCGAGGGAGCGGGCGACGCTCCGACACAAGAATATGGGTAAGTGGGCCAAGGCGATGAAAGGCCGTGAGGGGCTCGATCAGGATCAGCGGCAAGCGATTGGCGAGATGCTCGAACGGGGAGAGAAGCTGCGCCGGCGGATACGCGGGGAGAATAGCGACGACGACGACGGAGGCGAGGACAGTGAGAGCGATGGGGAGGAACGGGACGAGGATGAGATCAAGCGTGGTGCTTTTGATGAGCTGGCTGCGCTGCGCGTAGAGAATGATGCAGGTCTTCCGGAGCTCAAGGGCAAGACCGTGTTCAACATGAAATTTATGCGCGACGCCGCTGCGAGACAGGCTCGCGAAGCGGACGCGCAAGCTGAAGAGCTACAAAAAGAGCTGGGATTCGGGTTGGGCGGAGAAGAAGACGAGGAAGCCGACGCCGACGCACCACGGACGGATGCAGCCATGGTGGAGCGCACGGGCGGACGACTCTCATTCCGACCTGGAACGACGCCTGGTGCTCTCAAGTCGCTCGGTTCCTTGGCCTCGGACACGTCCAGCGTCACGCTGCAGTCTACTGATCTGTTGCAAGACATGTCTAATCCTGAGTCAACGCCCGCATGCAGCCCGTCTACATCGACACCGGCTGCGTCTATACCCAACCCATGGCTCGTACTTGCAGCGTCATCCGGCATGTCTCGGAAACGGAACGAGATACGCGTGTACAAAGGCGCAGACGCGCTGGCCAAATCGTCGAACAAGCTCAAAAAGCAAGTCGGAAAACACGCGGAGGGAACAGAACGTGTCAAGGACGACGCAGTGCTCGAGATCGACACGAACAATGTACTGACGATTCCAGAACCTTCCGCGCCAAGTACCTCGAGCAAGAAAAGCAAGGCGAAAGTAAAAGAAAGTGTCACAACGGCATTCGCTGGTTCATCCAGTGCACCGCACGACAAGGGCGACGACGAGTCGGACGTCGCGAGCGAAATTGAGGAGCAGGAACACGCGACAGATGCAAAGAACGCAGGAAAGGGTGTTCGCGCATTCCAGCAACGCGACCTGGTCGCACTCGCCTTTGCCGGCGACAACGTGGTACAGGTACGCGAATCCATCTCGCAATCGCTTCACTCCCTCACGGCGCCTCGTGCGTGGCATACAGGCCTTTGAAGAAGCCAAGCGACAAGAAACAGAGGCCGATGCGCCTCGCGAGGTGGATACCACCCTTCCAGGCTGGGTACGTCCGCCGGTCTCACTGACCGCATATCCCTTGTCGTCCCTCACGACCTGTCTCACACGCTGATCCCTCCCCTCGTTTCACCCCCACAGGGCTCCTGGGGCGGCGCCGGCACGAAACAACAGGCCCCCAAACCCCACTTGGTCAAGTCCATCCCAGGCATCGCCCCAACCGCCCGCGTCGACCACGCCAAGCCACATCTAATCGTCTCGGAGAAGCGCGACAAGAAAGCGGCCAAGTACCTCGTACGCGAGCTGCCGTATCCGTACACGAGCTATGCGCAATTTGAACGGCAGTTGGCGGTCCCGCTGGGGAGCGAGTGGAATACGCGCGTTGGGTTCCAGCGGGGGACGATGCCGCGCGTGGTCAGCAAGGTGCGTGTCGTTCGTGGGTGGTTGCTCGTGTTCTCCCTGTGTGGGGCTTCGTCATCGCTATCGCCTAGCTGCTATCGCGTTACGTTGTCTTCTCGGTGTCTTTGTGGTCTGGGTCATAGTTCCGACGGCATGGCGCTGACCAACGATTGTTTATATAGATGGGCATCGTGATCGATCCGTTGGAAAAGCTGTTTTGAGATATCTGCCGTGCCGGTTTAGGGGAAGAATACCTGCTTGAATCTATATCTGACCCACCTTGGCCATATCGCGTGGCGTACACCGCGACGACCAGAAACGCGCGAATGAATGCTTGCTCGTGTAATGAAATATGATTTTAATCAATGTGTCTCGGTGTACAACTTGGTTTCTCGAAACAGATAGGTTATACATCGCCACTAAGCGCACATGGAAAGAAAAGGCGTCAAGGCGATTGAAACCTCGGTAATTAAACTTCGATGTGTATGGTACCATCCATGCAATGAGCTGTGCAGAGAATATGTGAAGAACCAGAGGAATAGAACAGAAGAGACACCGCTTGGTGGTAGGCCGCTGAAATGAACCGTCTGCGCCCGTTCGATGATGAATACCAGTCTCCCGGGTCGTGCGCGACGTTCCGCCGACGATTTGAGCGACTCTAAGGGGAAAATGATATTGTCATCTTGTCGCGTTGGCCAGTCGTCGCCGTGCTCTCGGGTCGTCGCTTGATAAGCCGTCCAGACGATCGTCTGTGCTCTCTAGAGGTTGACATCGACATCGGTCCGGTGAGTGAAGCAAATGCACTCGTCAGCCGGGCACGCGTTGGCTGTAAACGTCGCCTCTCAGCGTGACCGCTCGGTTCTCGCTCCGTCCCCCCTCCAATCGTCGTCGTCGTCGCTCTCTTGACCGGTCCTGAACCGGTGGCGCCGGCCAGTGGCGTACACCCACACGTCTTTCCAACGGTCAGACGACCACAACCATAGCTCGGTTCCACTCCATACGCTAGATCGCCCACGATCGCAGGTCTGCCCCCGATAACGTGGTCGCGCCACGCGATCAACTTGTCGTGTATCCTCTCCCGATAAAACTGGCCTAGTCTGTCCCATACTCGACGATTGCCGGCCTGCATCCGGTCCCGGTCCTCGGCGCCCGATCCTCCATGGTCATCTCGAGGTGCAGCGGCCGGATCATCTCCCAGGATCTCCTTCTTCTCTTCGTCGGCCATGTCTTTGCGAGAAAGACGTCCCCCATGAAGGATGCCCTTGCGCCCGAGTGGCATCGCCTGCCCCTTTTCAGCCCATCGACAACGGCAACACGGAACCCTATCCCCATCTCCGTCAAAATCAGGGGCCGAACAAGATTCCAAGCTCGAGAAATGCATGGGAGTCATCGGCCTTGACTCAAACGGCGCCGTGGCGTGATGGCGTCCGTGATCGCGTTCGGTCTCCTCTGGGGATGGTCTCTCGATCCGAAAAGAGGGTAGATTGAACTTTGAGCTTGCATTGTCGTCGCCCTGGGCTTGCCTTGCAAGGAAAGGTGCGCTGTAATACGAACATGGTCAGGTGGCAAAATCACCAAAAGAAAACGAATAGCAACGAAAAAGGATATTGACTTCCACTCCGACGGGCCATTTCCAGCAACCTATTGATAATGAACGTGGTATGAAAGCACGAGGCAGATACTTTGGCTAAGATGTTTACCTCGGTGTCAGCATTCATTACGCCACATGATTGGGATAGGCTGAACGACTCCAAGGCGTCAAAGTAAACAGTGCCATCAGATCGTGGTGATTCATTGCACGCATCACAACGATCAGGCTTACGACCTAGGGAATCGACCTGTACATAACGTTCTCGTCAGGGTTGTGAGTCACGCAAGGAAAAAAAAGACCCGCCAGCAGGGTCAGGGAACGGTCGAGACCGTTCGCATCAAAAGTGAGCAACGCCCCCGGAGAATCCACATCCCTCGGATATTCGGTAACCTGTTCTAGTAACGGTTCAGCAGGCGTCTAGACATGGCACGAAGTGGATCCCCAAACATAACTCTTCCGACACACATGCAAGCCGGCCGCGAGGAGACGATGTTGCTCGAAACGACGTTCCCAGCTTTATCGACCGCTGTTCAAACAGATTCCCGTCGAGGTGTGTCAGTACACTATCATGACAAAGTGTCACCAACGCCAATGCTCACACTGGATTCCCACGCGGGCATGGGCGAGGGGACTTGGAGGTATTGGTCATTCTGGTGCGTTGGCGTCCAGCGACCAATGGATGGGCTGTTATTGTCATGATCGTGACTTTGACGGAAGCACGTCTGTGTGATGCAGCGATGATGCGTGTATGCGGTATCAAAAACATGCCACGAGCGCATAGCTCACCTTGCGTCGAGACGCATCACGCCTCGTCTCCTTCCCACCCTGAGGGCTCGTTGCGGATGCCGAGGACCACGGCGTGTGTTCGGGCGTGCCGGCGAGCGCCGCGTAGAAACCTGTCACCAAAAAAGCCCTAGTCAATGTCGTCATGAGGCACAGACAACTGACTGCGCACTGTATTCGTGAGGAAACTTGTACAGGGGATCGGGCGGCGATGTCGGGATTTCGAACGACTGGCGGGTTCGGGAGCGTGAGCTTCGTCGACCCCCACGCCGAGCTGGACGAGAGAAACTAGGAAAGGTACTCGCCGGCTTTGGTTTGATGATCAGCTTGAGCGCCCGCCTGACCTTAGGCAGCGTCATTCCTCGTTCGTCGAGCTCAATCAATTGTCAATGTACCAGGTCAACCACGTTCATTTCCGAATGGCATCTACAACGTCTACATCCAGTATTCCAAAAACAAGAAAATGTCTGTCCCACAACTACGAGTTCGGCAGATCCCAGATCCCACCGACCTCTACTCTTTAGAGACCCCAACAAAAAACGACGCACGCCAGCCCGGGCCCTGCTCAGCATCAAAACGACACCTCACAGCGAGCTGGCGCGGTCCGAGTTGATGTTCCACCAACGTAACGGGCCCTTGTCGTAGGACCGTAACGAAGGGCCCTGACTAGTTGGTGGGTGTCGTCGCCTTGAGACGATCTACTAAGTTTGACGTGTGCCATTGAACATAGGGATGCCAATATTTGTCGAGTCTTGCGATAAAACGTGTTCCATTGGACAAGTTGGAATGTGGATGAAGGAGTTCAGGAAGGAAGAAAATTGACTGGACATGACTTTACAGTCGATGACTAACCCGTTCCCGCGCACGTCTGAGTCAAACATACCGCATTAGGCAAGTATCGTCGTTCATCTCGGCGCGCTGGGGTCGGGGAAAGCGTACAGTCGCCATATCCCCATGGGTGAGCTTAAACGAACGCTGAATGCCGATCAGCAAGATAACCGAGGCTACTATCAACCCACAACGTCGAACGTAAGAAGAAAAAAAGTTTTGACCAAACACACCGCGGAGAAGGACGAACAGCCCTCGTTTCGAGTCCGAGCCCATCGAGGCGGCAACGCTGGATCATTCCACGGCCCTCCCGTCACGCTTATACACCCGCCCGGCTTTCATGACGAACTGAATGCTCTCCGCGGACACCGCGCCTTCGAAATCCCGCTCGATATCACCACACGTCGCGATCACATCCGCAGCGAACCCCCGTCGAATCGCTCCAAACGGCACTTCGTTGTCCCCCTGCCACTCTTCTCCCACCTCCGCACCCACCTTGACCAACCTGGCGGCCCCCCGCTTTCCCTCCCACTCCATCGACCGCACGCACGTCCATCCCCCCAGGGTACCCCACCTCAGCACTTTACGCCAGTCTGCACCCAAACGTACCATCAGCACCATCTCGAGCGCGTTCTCTCCGTGCGAAAAAACCCCTGTATCACCTCCGCACGCAATGTTCTCCAGCCCTTCCTCCAGTGCCGCCTTGAATGCCTCCGCCGCACGCGCCCATTTACTCCCCACCTCGCTCGATCCCTTCGCCATCGTGTAATACGCTGCAAGCGTCGGCACCCACGTCGTCTTGGACCCCGCAAGCACTCGGAGCGCCCGCCGTGCATCGCCCGTAGAACCGTCTGCATCCACATCCAACCCCGCCAGAATGTCATAGCCGTGTTCGATCGAATCCACGTCCAACGATACCAGCTTCTCGATCGTCGCGCTGTTTGTGGCATGCGCTGCCACCTTGACACCATACATGTGTGCACTCTCCACCATCGCCTTCAACTCTTCCTCGTCAAACGTAGGCATCGATACCCGTCCAGTGTCCAGAGACACACCACTCATTCGCGATCGAACGCGGTAATCTGATGGTCGAAATGCACCATCAGCCCCATGCCCAAGATAAAACACGCAAAACAAAGCACATGAATGTTAGCGGAAATGAACGGCGGTCTCGGCCACCCCAAATGAAGACGTTATTCGTGCTTCGAACCCACTGACCTGCATAAATCTACCCCACCCGATTTCAAAAAGAGCAGCATATCGCAACACAGCCCGAGACCGCCATCATTGCCGGACGAAGCGAAGGGAACGTGTATCAAACGAAGTACGACCCCATGATGCGTGTCCGATGCGGCATGGTCGCCGAACGAACCAGCCATGAATGAGAAGAACCCCAAACAGCAACACAACGGATTGAAATACATGGAATCGTAAATGTTTGCACACAGAGATACACAGATGCATACAGACGAACCTTGATCCAATCTGCGCCTGCGCCGATCTGGCGGCGGACGGCCTTGATGCATTCGTCGCGTCCGTCGGCCACTTGGGCACCTGTGATCCCGTCGACGCCTTCTCTATCAAGGTGGATGTTGCCCTTGGGACCTGTATGATACCGTCAATCATCTCTCTCTTGATCCTAGGATTTGTCCGCATTCCACTTAGTCCACACAGGCGGACTTGCAACGATAAGAGGGAAGTCTGCAGAAGCAGAGGTGTACGACATATGCGGGGCAAAAGGGGCGATGGGGAAGCACGCAACGCGGGAAATGAAAGTCGGCAAAATAAATAATGTTATTTAAGGAAACATAACGAAAATAAGATGGCGATCAAGGAGCACGAATCCCAAAAAAAATGAAAAAGGAAAGAAGGGGGAGTGGTACCAAGACCCGAGAGTGTGGAATCGAGAGGGTGATGTTGATGGGACGATTGACATACCATAGCTACCTGTGGGTACGATCGCCCGAGAGGCACAGAAATATCTCGGGCCGGGAATGAGCGCATCGGTTGTACCGCCACGCACGCGGGAGCTTGAGAGAGATTTGCGCAAGGCAACGTCGGCGTCAGCTGCGCCTTCAGTACCGAGGTCACTGCAACAATGGGTATACGTGGCCCGTGTGAGCGAGTGAGGACACTAGTGGGGCTTGGGGGGATCGCGCCAACACGCGAGCGACGTCAGATTCCGTCATACACGGCAGGCAACGCCGAGAGGTAGGGTAAGGAGGGCCACATCGGTCGACAAGCGACACAGAAAGGGGTAAGGACTGTCGCACGTCATGGCAACCAATGCCATCCGTGTAAAATAGGCCCCACACCCCAAACGCAACAAAGCAACACAAACGTATGACGTACCGCACGGTCGTGAACCCCGCCAAAAGCGTCCGCTTGGCGTGAACTGTCGCCCGGATCGTGCGTTCGGCGAGGGACTCCTTGGTCAGCTGGTCCTCCCAGGACACCTCTGAATAGGGATAGAGGAACACTGCATCGGAAATAGGCTCAGACTACGTCATTGAGGAGAAAGACGGTAACTCACTATGGACATGCGCATCGACGAACCCGGGCAAGACTGTCATCCCGCTCAAGTCAATCACTTCTTCATCTTTCCAACGGTCATTGCAGGTATCCCATCCCAACGCGTTAGGGGATTCGGCGTTCGGATCGTACGCCGAAACGTCCAGTATGCGTCCCGTCGTTCTGCTCACCCTGATCAATTGCTTTTCCGCCAACGTTAGTGTATATGGGTCGAATAGTTTCCCAGCGATGATCCTGATAACCGACGGCGCTGGATGCTTGGTATCTGTTATCGCCGTCGGTACATCACGCCACCGTACCCGTTGACGTTTACTTACCGGCAGGGGACGCTTGGCTCAAGTTCTTTCTTGTCATCGCAGAGCACGTTGATGGGCCAGACAAGGTCGCTGAGCGAGATGAGTCAGGCTCGCCTGTGGTCCATATATGCTTTATCGCTGCAGCTCGAAATAGTCCGTCACACGTTCGGTAAAGCCGTTCGCTTGTAAACATCTGACCCACCGACCTTCATAACATCTATCCCATCCGGTGAGAAGAGGCGGAACCAACTTGAAGCAACACCATGACCTCTTCCGTGCACTGGGTCCCCTCCGGCTGAAGGGGAGCGATGATAAGGCGGTGGGAGAAGCAGAGGGGCATCCAATACCGCTACGTGTGTAGAAGAACAAGAATACACCCCCGGGATCAAAGTGGGCCAAGAAGATCTCAGACCCTGGCGAGAAGCGGGACAGTTGAGGGGGGACGGATATGAAATCGACTCAGATGAAGCGACTGCACGCGTGAGATGAAAAGCACTGGTACGTCACGGTAGCACTCGAGTTGACGGGGAGGTGAAGATGGCGTACCGAGTCCTCACGATAGCGAGACGTGTTTCTCGAGGGGAAACTGGTGGCAACTGACCGTCCGCGACGGGCACGGGATGCTGTCATCCTGGCGCGCGCTGTCGAGTTGTGGCGGTCCAACGTCACCACACTAGTACTTGCCTTCAAGTTGACCGAACAACGATTCGACGATACCAGTACTAGTAGTGTTACAAACGACCTGGCAACACGTACATACATACGTACTGCGCGTGGCGTCCCCTCCCGATTTCGATCGTGATTCGTGTCGCCAAAGGCGGGTTCCCGTCGGGGCTTACCCCCGGAGCGAGTCACACTCAGGGTAGTCGTAGCGCTAACCCGCATTCACGTCCCAGGGTGGCCCTTTTCATTAAAAAAAAAGATCCGCCTCCCGTCCGTCCGGCCGAACCCCCAACTCCCCGGGAGAATGTCCCCCCTTGACCTCGCCCGATCCCGTGATGCCCCGCGCGCCGTCCTCCCGTCTCCATGCTGCCGTTTCAAGTTCGTTTTCTGTAGCACCGCCCCCACCGTTTGGCAGTGGGTTGATCCCCGTCATCTATCTACGCTCATGCCTAAAAGGACAGACAAGGGTTTCGGGACAGATCGTGAAAGGAAACCGTGACGTATATAGCACTGCTAGTAGTAGTACTAGCAGACATGGCACACGCACCTGCCGGGGATCCCCAGCCCGTTTGGGGGTAAAACTAAAACTACAAACTATTTGCGTATTCGCCGTCCATCATATGACGGTGATGACCTGGGCGACGGTCCAACGGGACTAGTCAAACACGTCTCACAACCACATGGTACGACTCGAAGGACGATGATAGGATGCGGGGCTGTCGTACATCGAGTGGAAACACCCTTCAAACACGTCTCATCCTGTACCATTAAACTTTGTATCCAAATCCATGCTCGCCATGTGCCTGGACGATACCAGCGCTGCCTCGAAATTCTATCCAGCACAAGAAGACGATCAATTAATTACATATCGATAGCGGCACAGTAATGCTCCAAGGAGCGGAACAGAATCTTGAGATGATCAATGGTAATGCATGCGAACCACGTCAACAAATAAATCTAATAAACCTAACATGTATGTATGCAGAAAAAACCAAAAAAGAGCGAAAGGTGAGAAAGAGAACGGAGAAAGAAGTTGATGATCTTGCCGATAGAATCCAATGGAACAAAAAGAAACAGCGATGGGAAACACCCACTGCAGAATTAGGGGAGTCAGGGTCCAGGAATAAACACACATGATGGGACAAGAAAATAAAAGGGAAATGAGGGGCAACGTTGCTGTGAAACAAGATGGCTAAAGCGTGCGGATGTATATGCGGGAAAGAAAGTGACACGACAAAGCGAAAGATGTGCAGAACGGAAAAAAAGAAAGCATGGAAGACGAAGATGCGGTGGACGGAGATCTACGGTAGATGAGGTACATGCAATTGCGCGTGATGAGGGTATGCGGTGATCACGACTGGGTCAGGTAATGCTAGGAATGTATGTACGATACAGATCAAATCAAACAAGATGCCAAAAGAACAATGCTGTCCATGGACCAGAAAGCCAAAAAGAAAAAATCAATTCCAGAGAAAGAGCGTGTGTTGTAGGTGGTGGTTGGCGGGTATCGTAAGGCCGAGGGGTCACTCCCGTTTGGACATGGCGAATGCGCCTTCGAGCGTCACCGGCTCGCCTGGGTGCGATGTCATCCGCCAATTTCCGACAAAATTGTGACCTCCCACAACGTAGCCGGTGAAGAGCCAAATACCAAGCGCTCCACCTAGCTGCGGATGCGTCTGACAGACAATGAGTCAGAAGTGAATATGAATGGGTACATATTCCCTTTTTTGCGTTCCGAAGCGAACGGGAAAGGAGAACGGATGGAGAATTGGAACTCACAGGAACACGGACGAGGGCAACGAGTCCGTCCCATTCGCGGACGCGACCGTAGAATTTATAATGATGCCAAGCCTTGCCATGCCGAGGATCAGTCTGCGTATGATGGTGTTATCGCCAGTGAGGAGTAAAGATAAGAAAGAACGTACCTCACCAACGAGGACGATATCGAGAATGCCATTGCACCTTCTCTTAATCACGAGCTCGTCCCCGTCGGTCGATGCCATGTCTACATCAGGATCGGTCGAGTCGCCATCCATCACCTCATCTTCATCGTCTTCAGATGTGTCTGTGCTATCGTCCGCCAGGGCTTCATCAGCCGCTGCAAGATACCGCGCGTCGTCTTGTCGGAAGATCATCTCAGACGTTCCGCGGTATTCACACCCACGACACTGGTTCTCATCGTGTAAGTCAGGCCCGTCGACGACGTATTCTTTATAAGTCGAAGACGTCTCCTGATACGTGATACCAAGGCCATGCTACAAGAGGCGTCATGATGTATTCAGTCAAACGTCATCGGTTTGTGTGGCCAAAGTACGCACTGTAACCTCCTGGAAACGTGCCGAGGTGGGGAACCACGCGTTTTGAATGCTGCCCGCCTGCACAGGTTGGTTTGGCTCGACGTCCATACAGTGGTACTCGCGAAGGCGCATGAAGACGGGTGCAGCGGTAAGACCCACTATTTGCTCATTAAAGTTCGGGGGCATGTGGGGTGTTTGCATGATGTTTGCGTAGAGGCCATCGTCGGGGTACTAGAGGATGCATGACCGTGAGACGACAAGGTAAATGAGGCGTGATGTCACGCACCAACATCCGGCCTTGCCAGAGACCGCTAAGAAGGCCAGGGGTGTAGTGCGTGCGCTTAAGGGAGATGGGAGTGAACATGGAGTTGCAGTCAGCGAGGCGATTCCAGTCATCATCCCACCGTGCGCTCGGGGCGAGCTTTGAGCGCGCTTCTAATGGGAGGTTATCGTAGTCTGGAATGTCGCTCCACCACTCCCAAGTGGACCGGGGTACGAACTTGGCGACCTTGTGCTCGTTGAGCTCCTGGACGTCTTCTTGGGTTGGGCCGACGGTATAGAGGCCGAGCTGGGCAGCGTGTTCGCGCGTTCTGGGGAGGTGAGGAGGGACAGCGACGGGGAAAACTTCGCGATTGGAAAAGTAGATGAGCTTGGCGGCGATGGAAGCGAGGGGGAAGCCAAGGTTTATGCCATCGACATGATAGAGGGCCATTGTGCGGTAAAGGCCATTGCGGTACTGGGGATATGGACCGTGTACGGTGGTAAAGGAGTGGAGTTGTTGCGGGATGTTGGCAGGGAAGGGGAGGGTGTAATGGATATGCGGCGCGAGGGAAGCGGGATACTAGGGGACGATAAGGGAAAGGAACAAGGGAACGGGGAAGCACATACGCGGATAGGCATGAGGACGAATGGGAGGATGAGCCTTGTCATCTGGGCACGCTGTTGGGGCGTTTGGGCTTTGAGACGGTCTGGGGAGCGTTGGGAAGAGGGTGGGACGAGACAAATAGAGACAGACCTTCGGTGGAGGTGAGCCAGAGGAGCCAGAGTGCGAGTGAGTTGAGCTCGTTCTCCGCGGGCCAACCGTCGATGCTGTTTTCGTAGAGGCGTTCGCGGGCGAATGTGTCTACAAAGTCGTGCAGACCGGCTGCGTCGAGCTGGCAGCAGTTCTTGCCGTCGTTTTCCAACAGCATGGAGAAGGCCGTCCAGAACGTTTCGAGGACGCTGTCTGCATGGACGTCTCTGCGACGGATGGTCTTGAGGGCATTGTGGTGGTCGCGGAACTGGTTTGAGAGACCGACGGCGTCCAAGAAGCCGAGGCGACGGGAAGGAGCGGAAGTGTCGAAGGCGGAGTAGAACAAGCGGGAGTACAGATGTTTGTTGAACTTGAAGCTGAGCGCGTTGTGCAAGTGTCTGCAAGTCAGCAAGAGTGGTAATATTGGTGCGGGTGGTGAGCTGGGGTCGTCGTGGAGTTCGACGGCGACCTTCTCGATGAGCTCGAGGGGGAGAGAGAGCAAGGAGGCAGACATGGTGGAAGAGGTGGAGGGAAGGGGGCGTTTGGTTGGGGATTGATATATAATATAATATACGTAGATCTCTTGGACGTACCTGTCTTTGATTTTCCACGGCGCAACTGCGATATTTTCGCTGGGAATCCCGGCCATAACGCCGTTTCAAATCTCCGTTTCCCCGGTTCCGCCGGTCGACGCTCCCTTTTTCCCTTTTTATCGCCGCGACGGGCCCCGCCGTCTCTGCCAAACTCTGTCTCCGCCACCTATTTCGGTTCCTTCCTCGCTTGTTCCCATTCAATCATAACCTTCTGGACCATATATCCCACCCCCTCTCGACATACTCACGTTCCCCTCTTCACACCACTGCGTCCTTCCTTAACCTGACACGTGCCCTTGACACCCTTTCTCATCGGATCCTCTGACGTGATCTCAATCTCGGCCTAACGATAAACGTGCATTTTCCTCTCGTTGGGAACTTCGCAACTCTCTTGCATTTCAGCCTCGTCTTTGTGCTATAGCTATGTACATATCCCCCTTCTATGGCGTCCCGTGAGAGCACCACACCCCCTTCGGTCCGGCCACCCTGACTACGCCTGCCGTCTTCCAGGCACTCTGAGCGTCCCTAGGACCTTGACAGCGATCCGTCGTCGTACTGGTTTACACCTACAAAGCGCTTCCTCTCAATATCCGTCCGTCGTATACGGTCCGGTCACACCGCTTCCTGTCCAACGTTTCATTTCCTAGCCGCAACTCGTCTCCATCGCATCTTCTCTC
>JBBPOC010000318.1:0-19927 GCA_038091235.1 Tylopilus rubrobrunneus | reverse complement strand
TTTTCGGCGTCGTTGACGGCGTTGAGGCAGGCAAGTTCAAGATGCCGGGGCAGGTTGGTCGCACCAAGGCAGATAATATCGCGGATATGGCGGCCGCGTTGCTTCGACTCGAGGGTGATCATATCGAGGTAAAGCCCTACTTCTTTGTCACACTAACGGCATATGTCGTAGGCCTGATGACGACCATGACAGTGATGCATATGTTGGGAAGGGCTCAGCCAGCACTGTTATATCTTAGGTAAGCGTGAACATGAGTGCTCGTTTGACCAAATGTGTTGACTGGGTTTGGTATCATATGCAGTCCAGCGGGCATTCTGTCGTTGATGACGGCGGCGGTTGTGCGTGGGGAAGTGGAAGATGTAGGGAGATGGTCAGATGAGCCCACTAGCAAGGTGTCGGAATGGAAAGAGTACGGCACAGCCGAATAGTAGCGCTGATGGGGGTCACACGGAGGTCGAAGGGACAGAAGGGGACGAAGAAGGGGGAGCGGGTGAGCAGGAAGATGGTAAGGACGGAGTACGACCCAAAAAGCGCAAGAATAGAGGGAAAAAAAAGGTGTGAGGCCTCAAAATTTCTCCTCCGTTGTGTAACGAGGCATGTGATCCTCCTGCCCTTGGGCCACTGGCCGTTGCCGTCTCTTGAGACGAGATAGACTTGCTGTGGTGAATGTGCAACAAAGTACAACAGATAGGCATGGTCTGCGGGGGTTATGTCGCCTTAGACGCGCGATGTCCACACTTAATGGTCTGGTGCACTTTGCACCATAGGGTCTCTCTACTTGGACGTGAAGGTGGGAGCTCTTATGTTTTTCTCTAGTATCTGACCTGACATGATATACGACACTTCACCTCATAGATAAGATCCCATTTCAGGTACAAAGCATCCGAACCTCTTTGGCCACGCGACAAAGGGTATTTGGCTCCTTTTCCATCCTTCCTAACTTGTCGCTGACGACCTCTCGTCTGTATAACAACATTTTCTTGGACAGTTTTCCTCCTATCACGCACACGACTACCACGATCAAACAAGCACACTATTTTTCCACGTCTCGCGACCCCACGTTCCACGAACGAAATTAGCATGCAACAATACACTGCTACCACGGCTTCCACGCACTCATGAGTCTGACTACAACCATCTCCGCAGTCACGCAACCTCCTCCACTCGCACCCAGGTATGTTCCCCTTGCTCCGGATTGTTGATCAACCCACCCGTATGTTGCGCTTCTTCTGATCTTGCTTGTCCTAATCTAACGATGATGTTCGATGTCCTCCCTAGTCGAACAAGGATTTCTACCTCGACACATTCTTCAACCCTTTGTGGATACCCGGTCCACACGTCTTTTCGTTCGCCAAGGATAGGACGACGCCATATTTCAATATACTCGGTAGTAGACTTCAAAAGGCATTCATTTCATCCGCCGTTGTCGTTAGCAGCCGGACTAACTTAGAGTTTCAGCTCGATTTGCGTCGCTCAAAAATCTAAAGGCCGGAGCTTCGAGCTTTGGATGACCCAGACAACGCTTATCAGTTTCCGCCAGAAGATCTCGATCGCAGTCGCTATGCTTTCGAGACTAAATGTTATTAGCACGCCACACAACATGAATAGGGACATAGCTCAGAGTGTCCTTAAGAGCCCGGTATTTTTTGGAGGATAAAAATGAGGAGATCATTGCTCAACTCCGTATCTACATCACATCCCTTTTCATAGCAAAGAGTTGTCAGGGCATTGCTGGGTTCAACATAAACTATACAGGTTTTTTGCAGTTTACAGCATCTCTGTTTTATATTACCAAGAACATTTTGTTGAGAAATCCAGTGGTACATGGTCTCCAATGTTAGTGAGCTTCAAGGCGTGACACATTCAAGCGGAGTTGCACGGCACCGCAATCCGCCGTGTGACAAGGTGTGACAATGATGAAATCACGTCACTCAATTTTGTGACTGTCCCATTTTGCAGCTATCTCACCGGCATCCTTCTAGCACGCATCTTTTTCCACCCACTTTCATTTGGAACATGTTCTATGCAAGCATCATATTACTCTGATTTTTTTTCTAATCGGGCAAGTGAGCTATTTGAAACGTGCTCGCAACTCTGGTCCCACGAGATTCAAAATTCGGAGTCGGGGACGGGTGTCACGCTGTGGAGTGTGACATCGTGGGGACATTCCAAATGCTAGTTACCCACTCACCCTCACCATCGTGTCTCGGGCATGTCAAGCATCGTTATGAAGCCCTTCACCCGCTATCCCGCAACGTTTCCATCGCCTGAGGGAACCGATTGGCGTCAAGCGGCTCATATGCCGAATGGGAATAGTCGCACTTCCCGTCAGCCCTCTTCTCCCATCAGGGACTCCTCACCTGAAGGATATAGGGACCCTAGCAAAGATATGAGGGTCGTAGACCCTGTTGGCTATCGCACGGTTCTAGAGGATACTTTTAGGCGCCTGGTGAGCTTTCTAGCAACGCCTCGTTCGACAAAACTGACAGTTTATGATAACCAGCTTCCTCCCGTTAGACATCCCTCTCCTGATCTTGTCAGGAGAAAATTCGCAGATGCATTATTGATGAAGAGAGTAGCTCTTGTGCAGCTAGCAGATGCAGAACAAAAATGTCTGGACTGGGAGGGCATTCTGCGTCAATCCCTTGGTGAATCGGAAGTCCAGAAAATCTCTGCGGAACACAGCATTGTCGGCATCGATGACATGAACACCATCAGGGGGGAGTATATTAGGGTCGCTAGCCGTGTCCGGATGCGAGATTTAGTTCTACCCCGGACGTCGACGGGACAGCACATCGCGGTCTCGTCGACATAACTATCGTGAGCTTTTCGCTCCTCTGGAATGTTTGAATTGTGCTGAGCGCCGAACTTTGAGCAGGAGGGTTGCACCCTGTGATGGGTGGGCCTTGTGTCGCCTGCATATTCTTGTATCAGGATAGCGAATTTCGTGTGCAATTTTTTGTTCTTTTACTCTATTTTATCCTCTCTTGAAAGCGTGTATGTGTTCGAATGTTCGAAGTAGGCTGATAGATACAAACTGTAGTGTTCTCTACTTTGAATGCGATTCTCGAATCTATGATACGTAAATGGTACGGAAACGTGACGGACACACGATTGATTCAGAAAGGAACTTCAAACTTCACACTTCAAGCTCCAAGAGTGACACTCGCTCTATTCTGAGGTGACTTGCTGGGGATGGCTGCCGACAGAGTTTTCACACAGTCCTGTGTCTGTGGCCGTATTTTCAGTGACCCGGGCGCCTTTACCCGTCACGAGAAGGGTTGTCGCAAGGGCAAGAAACGACTCTCTGGTGCCCTTGCCAAGGCACAAGAAATCTACCATGCCAAGAAGCCCCGGCGTAGTCTGACGGCGGCCAGCCCGAGGCACAATGTGGAGTTATTCCATGACCATCTTTCAAACGACAGCGGATTCAGCGTGCGCAACGCCTCAGAACAGCTCGAGGATCCATCTTCATCTCACTTACAAGAGGTAAATAGTGCAGCATACTTTTCCTTGGGTATTTGGTCTAATGAGTTACAGGTAGTACCTTTACAAGTGCCGCCCGAAGGTGACTCCAACGACTTATCCTTCGCACTGCAAGGCTTGCGAGGTACCAGGCGCAAGGCGCCATCTCGATTTCACGACGTGCTTCCGGAACGCCTATTGCCCCATCCTCCTGCAGAATTATTTTCAAATATACAAGCATTGTCAACTCTGGCGCCCGATGCAAGCATTCCATCACAGTCGCTCCCAATTGTCTTATCTGTCCCTGTTGAGCAAGCCACCCACTCTCTATACCATTCAACCCGTACACTATGCGCGACACAGGCGAATATGTTCGGGTTATTCCGCATATACGATAGTGCCTCACCTCCTCAACACGACCCAGAAGATCCGTACTCAGTCGAATACATGCTTTCAAAACGCATCGACTCCGAATCCTCTGGTGCGGATCCCTGGAATGGCCCTTCGAATCCTTATCATCCATATCCAAATGAAAGCTCTATGCGTCTTGGAGACTGGTATTGGAACCAAGGAGCTCAAAAGTCGAAGGAAAGTTTTAGGCAGCTACTTGGAATTGTAGGCGATTGTGCCTTCTCACCTGCTGAGATATCACAGACGTCGTGGAGCGCTATCGACGAGCAGCTGGGTCGCAATCGATTCGATGACAACATCCCAGAGTGGTTGGATGAACACGATGGATGGAAATGTTCATCCGTGACGATTTCAGTCCCTTTCCACAGTCGGTCAAAAAACCCGGGAGTCAAAGGCTATACAGTCAACGGCTTCTACCACCGTCCCCTCGTCTCTATCATCAGAGAGAAAATTACAAATCCAGCTCACGCCTCACGCTTTCACTTCGAACCGTATGAATTGCGATGGTGCCCGCCTCACCGAGACCACGACCTCAAAGTCTACGGTGAACTGTTCACGTCCACAGCTTTTCTCGAGGCAAATCAGGCGCTTCAAGACACACCCCCGGAACCGGGTTGCGACCTCCCGCGCGCTGTCGTGGCGCTAATGTTCTGGTCTGATTCGACCCAACTTACCGCCTTCGCCGATGCCAAACTATGGCCACTTTACGTGTTTTTTGGCAATGAGTCGAAGTACCGGAGGTGCCAACCTACCAACAACCTTTGTTCTCATGCCGCCTATTTCCAGACGGTAGTGTCATTATTCACTGATATAGCCCAAATCTCATTGTTTGCCCAGCTCCCGGATGAATTCAAAGACTTTCTTGCAAAGCACTTGGGCAATAATGTCGCCAGTGATACGCTTCATACCCACTGTCAGCGAGAGTTCTTCCACGAGCAGTGGAAGGTACTCCTTGACGATGAATTTCTGCAGGCCTATCAGCACGGTATTATTATTTCGTGCTGCGACGGCATCAAACGGCGCTTCTATCCACGTGTATTTACATATTCTGCGGATTACCCCAAAAAGTAAGTGTTGTCACTACTTCCTGGAATCTTTGTTTATGTCTTATGTTAGGGTCTTGATCGCATCTATCCGCAACCTTGGAGCATGCCCGTGTCCACGATGCACGGTTCCCATGGCAAGCGTCTCTGATATGGGCAGTCAAAAAGATATGGAACAACGACGAATGCTGGCCCGGGTTGACGATGATAACCGCAGGAACAAAGTACGGGTTGCACGGAGTCTCATTTACGAGAAAAACCATGCAGTTAATTCTCAGCGTGTCGAGGCACTTCTTAAAGAAGAGTCGTTTATACCCATTCTAGTAGGTGCAGATTTTGACCAGATTGTCCTTATTGACTTGCTTCTCGTAGAATGCTTTTTCGGAGAGACTTTGTGCTTTCGGTCTCGACATTTTCACTATCCTTGTAGTTGATATCTTACATGAATTCGAGCTCGGAGTCTGGAAGAGTATTTTAACGCATCTACTACGCATGCTTGACAGCTTGAAGGGAAACAAGCTGCGTGAGCTCGATCGAAGGCGGGTTCACCCTTCATTGTTGCACCTCTGCACCTTGTTCTGATGTAATATGCCTTACAGATATCGACAGGTCCCTACGTTTGGAAATGACATCATTCGACGTTTCTCGAGAAATGTCTCCGAGATGAAAAGAATGACTGCTCATAGTTTTGAGGACCTTTTGCAGGTATGTGATAGCAATTGTGCGTGTGACCCCCAAGCCAAATGAATTCCGTAGTGCGCTCTTCCAGTGTTTGAAGGCCTACTGCCAGATCCCTACAACGCGAGCGTAATGAAGCTGCTTTACCTTCTTTGTCACTGGCATGGGCTCGCAAAACTGCGAATGCACACTGACGAAACCCTTCTAGTCATGGATAGTGCCACCAAGTCCCTCGGGGAGGCCATACGCTCCTTTGTGGTCGATACATGTCCCGGATTTAACACCAGGGAGCTCAAGCGTGAGGCTGAGGCCCGCCAACGCCGTGCGGCCCGGACACGCTCTACGCACGAGGGTGCGAATTCTGCTGCCACTGCATCAGCCCGCAGACCAAAGACGCTTAACCTTCGCACCTATAAACTCCATGCCCTCGGTGACTACACAGCCTCCATCAGGATGTACGGAACTACTGATTCCTACTCGACACAGCTGGCGAGTACCAATCCTTGTACATATGTCGATATACTCTAATTCTTGCCATAGGGTGAACGGGAGCACAGAGTGGGGAAAGGGAGGTATACGCGTACCAGTAAAAAAGATTTTGTTCGTCAATTAACCCGAATCGAGCGGCGGCAAGCAAGAATACGACGCATCCGTGATTCTAGGATTGCCAGCAGTCCGTTGGAGCCGGTGCCCAATAATCCCAATGAACGCTTCAACATTGGGAGATCACAACACAAACCCATCGACCTCGAGCGCTTCGTCCGCGAAAACTCAAATGATCCAGCCATCACGGTATGCATGATTTGATATGCACTTGAGCCCACCATTGAACAAAGTAACAGAACTTTGTACAAAAATTGAAATACCATCTCCTCCCTCGTATCAGGTCGATTCATACGGACGCAGCGGGAGTAAATGTCGTGCAACCGGGCCTGCGCAATGGTTTCGACGCACTGGAGGCTACCCCTGACCATGTGATGTTCAGAAGTGGTCGTATCTACCAACACAGCATCCTCCGCGTAAATTACACCACATACGATGTTCGCCGCGCTCAGGATTCTTTCAACCCCAACAGCGATCATCGCGATATAATGATGCTGGCCAGGAGGTCCACGGAGGACACCGAAATGATGTCACATCATTTCTGTTATGCTCGCGTCATCGGCATTTATCACGCGAATATTCAATATATTGGCCCGGGGCTTAGGGACTACAATCCTCGTCGATTAGACTTCCTTCATATTCGGTGGTTTGAATTGGTGCCACCAGATCCCACACGAAATGGGGTCGCGCTCGACATGTTGCGCTTCGTTCCAATGAACGCCGATGATGCCTTCGACTTTGTCGATCCAGCAGAGGTATTGAGGGGGTGCCACCTCATACCCGCCTTTGCAAAAGGGCAGTCGCACCCGGGCAGTGCACTCTCCCCGTTAGCAGATGATTCGGATGATTGGGAGCAATACTACGTCAACAGGTGCGGTACATTTTGAGCTGGATATGCTTATCTCTTCACTGATGCGTCCATGCGAAGATTTGTGGATCGCGATATGTTGATGAGGTACCATTGGGGTCTTGGAGTTGGCCATACGTATTCTCATCTCCGAGACGCCGCAGCAAAGCAAGTGGAGTCAACCCGAGTCGATCACCCGGGTTCGTATGTGCGCACGGATTCGCATGTTTTTGCCTATACCTCGCTCGTGGACAATTTGCCCCCCGGTCCCTCAGCCCACGCATTTGACGACCTTGATAATGACATCTCACTTTCGGATCTAGATTGGCATTCTCCAGCAGACTACTCTTGCACCGATGCAGAGTGCAGTTTACCCAAAACAAAGGTTGCTACCGCTACCTTCTCCGAGTCAGATGGCGATCCCTCCCTCCCTCGCCCCGAGGGATTTGATGACCTGGATCCTGATCTTTCATTTGCAGACCTTGATATTCTTCCATGGGAAATACTATCCGAGGAGGAAGATGATGAGAGTGATGGGTCAGACGATGAATTAATCCATATGCATGAAATGTACGGTGATAGTTGGGGCGATATGGGTTCCGAAATAGACGAGTAATGAAGCCTGAAGCTTACTAGCAGTAAAGTATAGTGCCCTATTGGGTACGACAGCAGGCCTTCAAGCTGCAACTTGAAGTCATGTTACTCAGGCTGTGCGCAGCCTGAATCCACATCTGTTTGAAAATGACCTCACACGCCTTCCAGCGACTCCCACCGATATTGGCAGCAGAGTTCACTGCCGTTCGCATTCCAGAACCAGCCGCATTCCAGTTGAACCAGCTGCCATGCGCTCGTGAAACTTGTCGTTCCACGCCCTCTCACTTCCAAGTCAGTCGCTATTTTCGACGAAGTATACTTGAGCAAGTGCCAGTGACACTGGCAGAAGCATCGTCAGCATCGACCCACCGAAAACGACACCACAGAAGACGGCGAGTTTCGTCTGGACCCGTCAGACCCGCTTTACATGCTCCTCAACAACACCCATGGCACGAAACAAGACGCGCCGTTTCAAGATTGCTCGTTCAATTGATGAACCTCGACTTTATCGACCTCTCCCATGTCGATTCAAACGCACTCTAGTACATTCTGCTACCATAATTCCTCTCCAGCCACAGGACCGTTCAACTCCTTCACCTTCTCGTCCCTGACGTTCAGCTCTGTATCTGCTTCCGCAGACAACCACCCATCTGGGTTTAGCGGCAATGCGGCTGCATACCACACACCCTACGCAGCCCCTACCACCCGTTCTGTCACGAAACAAGGACGAAGGCGAGGGCCCGATGATGTATGCCACGTGCACCACACCACCTCCCCACTTCCCCTTAAGTTCACTGTCATCAGCAGCGAACGAGCACGATGACTCTGACGCGAGGCCTCCAACAACACAGTCCATTGATGACACGACAACCATGTCATCGCCACCACCCGCCCCACGACAATGAGAGCGAGCACGAGCACACAGCAGCGACAATGACGCAACGTGGCCGACGACCTTGCAATGTCAACAACACGAGGAAGAGGCGTACCACGTGCCCTATGTCACTGGCACCATTGCAGGTTGTTGCAGGCTGCTGAAAACCAGCATCGCTCTGATGCCTTGTCCGCCTCCCTACAGACATGCGCAACTTCTCGAAGCAGAGAAACTCTCGTTGGTGGTTACGGATCGTTCGGAAGATTTGAACATTTACTTCGATCGATTTGCTGCCATTGCTGGTACCATCGCGCGAGGTTGCAGGAAGTTCCTCGATTGCGAAAGATTAGACTGCAGTACTCACTGGCTTACGAGAGTGTTGGCAATCGTATCATCAGATAGGGTCTGTAGTCACCTCTATCACTGCAGAGCGTGGGTGCCTAACGTGCCACAGCTCCAGCTGAACATCTTTGTCTTTGACGACACCCGTGGACTCCAGGCGTTGGGCAGCGCGATCAACCTGCACCAGTGGTACAACGATGCGTTGTCTATTTGCCGCACATATTTTGTCAGTGGAAGTGAAGAACCGGTCCTTGTCGACTCCCAGGCACAGGCGAGGGTGTTTTCTTTGGTGACACTCCAGCTCAGGTACGTCCTATAGTAATTCATTCCCACTTCGTTCTGCTGAGGTACGGGAATGACCAGACCGGCTACGCTCCAGCTTGAACAGCGTAAGCTCCATGCCCGATGGTGTCTGCTTATTGGTGGCCCAAACCAAAGAGCGAAGTCTGGACCCACTTCCCTGTCTTACCTGCAGTGCAGCGCGAAAGTATCTCTTCGTCGACACTTCGCAGCACCCGAACGTTGGTCTTTGTGACAGATCGCTATTGCCAGCGTTATGGGTTCACATGTGCAATTTCTGTTCGGAAGAGGAGGGCAGGGAGCATCGCCCGTGCACATTGAGGTGCGTAATGCGATTTTGACCTGAATGCGTATTTGATGTTAATTTGTACGACGGTGGGGGACACGCAGGGAAGCATCTGTACGTCTTATCACATATGTGAGCGACTCGCGGTCCACGCTCCTTCGTAGACGTGCCGCAAACCAGCATTTATGGGGGAAAGCATGCAATTTCTCAGCTGCAATCTATATTGCAGACAATAGCGCGACACCGGCGAGCCCATACGGTACGTTGATCACGCACTGTGTGGTGCTTGACGAGGATTGGAAAAAGATGAACAAGTCAAAGTTTGACCGCGATATAGCCGTTTGTCCTTTCCCCCCTTGCTCTGTACAACATTAACCTTCACACGTTAGGAAGATGAGCCCCATTTTTACGTGTCGCTTCAGCAATGGAGGCAACTCAATCTATCCCCCTCTTTCGTCCAATTCGCCAACAAGGCCAATCCACTGGCGCTTTCCATGCCTCTCCCCTTGCATAACTGGAGAGAAGTTTTCGACTTATGGATGACTGCAGTGGGGGGGCATCTTCGAACTAGGCACACGCGAGTATACGTTGGATGACTTTCACTCACTCCAGCTAGACAAACTGGAGCGGTTCGTGTGTCTAAAACCAAGCGGGATCGTCATTCCAACGGAGGCGGAGGAGAGCAGTGATGACGAAGGAGACAGTGGCGACGAAGGGAGCGATGACGACGAGGAAGACAGCGAAGGGGAGTCAGATGAAGATAGCGGAAGGGAGAGAGGAAACACAAGGGGAAGGCGAAAAAATCAAAGCGGCGAGAGGTGGAGGAGAGTGAAGAGGAAACAGATCAGCAAGTAGAAGCTGACGTCGATGCAAAGTCGGACCCTGAGGTAGAAGGCGCCGAAGCAGCTACGCAGGTACGCTACAAACTATCCTCCCTACATAGCTCTAACTCACGAGTTCCACGCCAGAGCGACCTACGTGCCCAAGCAACGGTGTTTATGGGTGTCTCTGCCAAAGAAGCCACGCGTTCGGCGGAGGATGTGATCAGTACGCCCGCGCCGGGGGAGACGTTAGCCGTGTTCTATGCACGCTCACGTATGTTCGCTGTGGACGTATCATAATGACCGGGATTGACGTCAAAGCGTAGGCGAGTACTGGGCACAGAGAGCTCATCAAGAGAGCGATAATCGCGGAAAGCAATTACGACGCAACGGATTCGGGTTGGCCGAGGCGCGGTATGCTGATCATTACATGAATACTCGTGTAGCATGACATAGCTAATATATTGTGTCCTTTGAGTCTGGCTAAGTGTTGGATGCGATCGCGCAGCGAATCCGCTGCTCGCTTCACCCTCTTCCGCACATTAATCAGTAGCTATATCGTCTGAACTATATCCACCATACTTTCTTTGGGTTCGCTGGAGTGGCTTCTGCGGTCAGTCGTTGCGAAAAACCAGTTCCTCCTTTACTCCACTCACCGCTGCCTTATGTTGCAGATGATATTCAGCAGTACGTTCAGGCCCCACGTCTCTTTGAACTACGCTCACTCTGCCACGTCACGTAGCTGTCGGTGCTGCCTTCGGAACAGCTAAATTCAGCATCGGCATTGCTGGCTTAGGTACATTCAAACCAGAGCTGGTCATGAAGGCAAGCCTCGAACGTTCATACCTACATACTCTTCTGAGAATGATCTCATTAACTAGTCTCTGGTGCCAGTCGTGATGTCTGGTATAGCAGTCTATGGATTGGTGGTATCGGTTCTCATTGCGGGCTCACGTTCGTCTTATCCGTATCATCATTCGTGGATGTTGAACTTATTCTGGTCTTCGCAGTACACCCCGCCAAAGATTACCCTCTGGCTGCGGGGTTCGTTCACCTTGGAGCATGCATCTCGTGTGGCTTCACGGGAATTGCTGCTGGTTATGCAATCGTACTTGTTGGTGACTCGGTACGCGACTCTGACCTGATCTCCATGGTACTAATGCTGACTCCTCAACAGTGCGTTCGTGCATACGTTCACGAACAACGAATATTCGTGTCCATGGTCCTCATTCTGATCTTCACCGAGGTAATCGGTCTGTATGAGTGAATCATCGACCTCTTCCGATTGTCGACTAAAAGCACCCATTGCCAGGCTGATCGTGGTACTACTCCTGAACACGCGAGTTTCTGCTCTTACGGCTTGCGCTCTGAGGCATCGTCCCCCTCCCAGGCGCATGAGAGCCGAGGACACGCTAACGACAGCGGCTACGCAATGTTGCCAGCAACCCAATGCCGTTGCTGGCATGACCACCATCTGGGCCCCGACTGTTGCAGCAACCGGAAGGTGAGTGACTGGAGGTAAGCTATTATATCCACTTTGTTCATTCCCTTACCCATTCCTTAGGTAGCTACCTACAGTTTCGCACTCACTACGACTGGAGCCTTGCCCATTCTTTAGTCGGTCACCTTCCGGTCGGCCCTGCTTTAACGGGCCCTCAACAGACTTCCTTTGGTAATGAGGATTCCATCATAATGCAGACACGTTTGGCTGAGTGAGCAATTAGGGACTCAATTAAACGGAAGCATCACCAAGGGAGGACCTTGTGACCACCACCTCGCCAATGACATATAACATGGACTGACGTTTTTCTAGTTGACGCAACTGGAAATAGTTTGACCGTTTCCTGGAACGGGCAACTTCTCGGTACCATGCATATGGATGATGTCAATGTTGTGAGTGATGTTGGAGCCACGCTCAGTGTCCGGACTACTTTCCAGGTGGCGGATGTGAACGTGCCCACGAGTTCACTAGGGTATTGCTGAACAAAGAATCGTTCCAAATGGGAAATCTCTGGAGAAAATCTCACTGGTAAGTGTCAATTCGACAATACATGAATGAATACTCCTACGTTTCAATAGTGTCTGCACTTGGTGCGTCTTCCTGAGATGTGAACAGGGATCTCCTCTAAGACCTGCGTTGCAGGCATTCAGATCCCAGGGATTTCGTTGCCGTCCAAGGTTGTCACCCTCAAAGGATTTAATGGACTCAAAGTGGAGTTACAATCGACGCGTTCGACTTACCTGCCAATGACCCCTAGGCGGGATCCACTTGACAATTCGATCCACGGTGACAAATGTACGCAAACGCTCCCTGGTAGTGACCATCTATGGCTGACTTTGTAATACTAGCCCTCGCAAGTCGAGCTCAGTTCCATCGATTTCAATACATATTCCGGTGGTACCGAGATTGCGCCCGTATCGTCATCATCGTCGGTTATACTTGCACCTCAGTCCACGTCGTCACTGCCCCTTGCTGGTCGGCTCCCGAAGGCTTGGCTGTGGTATCGGCGATCTTTAACCACTTTGTTCATGGCGTGGATGGCGGGGTTACAGTTCGGGGGGGCAACGCAGGACCAACCGATGTAAGTGTGATAGCCATGTCACCCACATGTTGCTGAGGACCATCAGGTCACATTCCAAACACGTCGGGACTCTTTCTGACCCCAATGAGGCACTTTCCTTCGTACGGAATGCACTGGAAATCCACCCAGAGCAGCATTCCCAACAAGCCCATCTGCTAGACAGCCTCGCTCGCTTCCTCCATTCCCATTTCAAGCAGCTCGACACACTCCCCGACCTCGACGAGGTGGTCGCTGTGGCTCGCAGGGCATTGGAACTCCGTCTTGAGGGTCAGTCCGAACAAGTGGACATGCAGCGCAACCTCGCGTACTACCTCCATGCCCGATTCGAGCGCCTCGGCATGTTGCCTGACCTCGACTAGGCGCATCTCCTCGAATGTGCTGCGTTGGAGCACCAGCTAGCTGGCGTTCCTTGAACGAACCGCCATAGGTCCCATTTTCATGTTTCCGGCTGCGGAGTTCCGTGCGACCTGGGCTTGCACATTGCGCCGTGCCCGTACGGCTGTTGGAAGCGAGGGTTGCACAAAAGCCATCCGTTGATGCAGCCGTGCGCTCTCGTCGGGACGATGATGGGCTATGCATGCGAGGGGTGACCAAACGAGATGATGTCGAGACGGATATACTTTCCAGTCACCAAAACGTCGTCATCGATTCGTCAATTTGAAGCGACGTGCCTGTGTATGTGTCGCTTCCAAGCCGCTGCATCACTGGGAACTCATTCGGCTTAAAGGAAATTGTTGCCAGTGCACCTTGTTGGATTCTTGGAAATCACGGTGTAGCCCACCATTTGGATCGAACTGGTTGCGGAGAAGCCGCCGAACATAGTTTTGACCAGACGGCCGTTCGGTCTGTCGGTTGAGATGGAACGTCGGTCCGACTCATAGTGTCTTAGACCTGAGTGCCGGGTCTAGCCATACTTGGAACGTGTGTCACAGCAGAGACTAGGCACCAACATGTACACGTACTAGTATCTGTTGGTCGAGGGGTATCTGGCTCGAACGGAAACCTAAACTTTTCGTTGCCCGATGCAGAACCCGTGCCGCGCGAGTATGGTCCAAACGACCAGACTCATCCACCATAAACTTGTACAGCTTGGGCGTCAGTGCGTTCACGCACGCATCCTCTACGGCTCACATCGTCTCAACCACCGAACGCCGGAACCCACACAAGTGCATCAGCGTCGCCGGATGGACGACATTGTTCCCACCGGCGGCGTCCCTCGGGATCATTCCATTGGGATACATGGACGTGCAATCTGTCGCAACGACACGGTATGTCTGTCCATCGTTTGACTCTACCACTCGGGTTTCGCTCAGCGCGGCGAATAATTGACAGAATCGCTGTGAATGGGTACCGGATTCCGTGGTTGCACGTTAACCAGAGTCCTCGTCTTCTTCTCTCGGTCCCTCCTACTCAATGACCCAAGATCCAGCCTACCCCCGCTCCTCCTTTTCAGACACCGTCCCTTCGGTTGGTCACTCTAACGGCAGTTCGTACGACATGAGCAGCGTCCCTTCTTCCTACAGCGGTAGCAGCGGCAAGGTCTCCCCCCTCACCCCCAGCGACCCGTGTCTGGCATTCAGCACTCGCCCGTGTTCCCTTTAAATGGCCACCAAGAAGGCTTTCCCGATGATCATTACTCCGACCTGCCAGAGCGTCGCATCTCCGGCATCGGTGGTACTGGCTACCAGTACCACTCAGAATTTGTCGATGGGTATGGTACTATGAGCAACGGTTACACTCCCGCCCTACCGCAGTTCCCCGATCGTTTGGGTCGCTTCCAGCATGACTCGCACTTCCCGCACTCCACCCTCGCGCCAAGCTCCGTCCCGTCCCATATCGCTCACAGTCCAGAAATGTTTCGAGGCGTCGCCCCACAAGCCACCCATTGTTTCCGACCTCTGGCATGACTGCGTACGAAGACATCCCCCATACCTTGTCCCATCCCACGCAGACATGCCTTTGATGCCCGGCTCGCTACCGGTTTCACTAGCTTGCCGCGGAGGCATGGGCTCGTCCAACGACTTGCAGACTTTTATCTGGTGGGTCCCGTCCTTCATTTAATTTCCATACTTAGGTTTATCCTCGATAGCCCTTACTTGGACCAGTACGTGAGGACCCCGAACTGCCTTGCCTTTGGCGAAAAGACCGTCATTGTCATGTCCTCCAGGGTCGCTCAACAATCCTACGGGACTGAGAAGAGATTCCCCTGTCCCCTACCGACGGCGATCATGATTGGCAGCTCGTGGTGGACGGACGTCGTCCGCCGCGGGAACAGTCAAAGCTCTGTCCTCTACGTGTTACCGTCTGTATTTCCGGCGAGCCCGTCCCCCAGGAGGGCGCGGTAGAATGGGCTTCCGCGCCAGGTGAGATTTTTGAACGACGCCCCTACAGGAACAACGTACATCGGTCGCAGTGTTGACAAACAACTCTTCATATCAAATGTCGATGAGAAGAAAAAGAAAGTCGAGGCTCTGCTCAGAATCTTGAGTGTACGTCATGCCCTTGCAATTATTCGTTTTGTTCGGTTGAATTGAGATGTTTTTGGCAGTGTATCAATCATGGATCGACCATCTCGCTGTTCCACCGCTTGCGCTCCCAAACTGTGTCTACGAAATATCTTTGCGTTTCCGGCTCCGGGTCCTCTTTCAAGGGATCTGATGGTGCACCACTTATGGGCATCGACAGTCGTGTAAGGTCCTTTATTTCTCGCACAGCAAGCATGCGCGAAGAAGAAGTGCAGATCGAGGTGATCGCTGCCAATGCACTAAGACTGCCGCTGTCAACGCTCAGGCGCTGGACCAGTTGGAGGCATATTCGTCATGACCATCGTCCTCCGCGGGACGCAAAGTTCACCAACCTCACGCAATAATCATTCGACGATGTTTTCCAATCCGAGGCGCTGTCCTCGAGAGCGTATTGATCCGGCGACTATCGACCTCATGCTGTTGTTCTCCACCATTGGATCCGTATTTGGAAATGCAGGTCAAGCTGGTACTGTGCTTCACAACTGTAAGCTTGTTCCCAAATTCGTTTCCACTTGACGCTTACCGTATGGATGGATACCTGGTCCGTATCGCCGACATCGTTCCAGACATCATGTCCCATATCCATCCTTCCTATCACCAACTCCGGTATCTTCAAGCGTCTCGTACTCAACACGACCCAACTCACGAGAACTGGTATGACGACAGCACAAGTTTGCAATTTCATCGGCAAGATTGTCCACTAATGCTTGCGATCAACGGCGTCCCCGAGTCATCCCCCCACCAGTACCGCATTTGGTTGGCTCAGGTATGGGTCTCTTAATACTCCAACATGATTGTTGGTTAATACTCGACTCTAGCTGCAGTCGGCAAGACCGACGCCAACATGTCACGCTATGGAGCCATTCAGTGGGATACGCACGAGGTCACTTCGTCACCGTCACTACGGGAAACTCCCCTCAATGTCGATCGCTTTACAGAGGCCACAGGAGAGGTTGTCCAGAGCCATGGTGCCCTGCGCACTGCATTTACGTGGAACGGGGAGCTAGGAAAGCCCGAGCAGACCGTTTACCCGAACATCGACGTCAAGGCAACTTTTCTAGAGAACCGATTCCGCAGCGAAGGCTTACGAAATGAATCTTGCGCTCAACGGGCCCGACTTCAAACTGGACCGCCTGCCTTTGATCATCTCCACCATGGTCGACCTTGGCGACAACGCTTGGGCTTTCAACATTGTCATCCCCCACATCATCATTGACGAAGGCCTCCCTCGATCTTTTCTTCTACGAAACGTTCAAGGTTTACTTGGAGGGCCCGGAAGCCTACTCGATGTCGATATCCACTACTCCGATTTCGGCAACTGGCCTTTGAAGACAGTTGAGCGCAGCGCCGAGCTTCGCGAATAGCATCTGCATTTCTAGTCCGAGAAACTCAGGGACATACAACCCCCTTCACGACACCCTCCGATCGTGAACTTCCGCCGTTTACACAGATTGAGGCCAAGATCAGTGTCGGCCCGCTTAAGCAATATATGGAGTTGATCACATCGATCGCCGCCACGCCCTTCTTCGCGGCTTATAACGTCCTCATTCACAAGTGCTCTGGCCAATCAGCTTTCGTGATCGGCACTGCGGTCACCCAATGATATTGCCAAAAACAGTTCTTCGGAGTGGGTTGCGCGTCGTCTCCGTTCCGATGCTGAGTGCTGATTTCTCACACCTGTAGATACCTTTGCAGTGATCTCATCTAGAGCCGTTAGGCGACGCGTTCCATCCTTTCCATGCACACGCCACCACGCTGGTTGCTCCCAAGACCGTGCTGTTTGGTAATGGACAACGTCGACGCGACCACCAGGCAGTGGTCTGCACCAACATTTACAGCCCAGTCCCGACCTCCCGGTGCAGAGTTTCTGCATCTGGGTCTTTCATTCCGAGCGGGGTGATGTAAGTCTTAGTAAAGTTCTTCTCCTTGAGGTCGCACACCGCACGCAGGCACCCCTCTCCTGCTGGAACCTAGCGCCAAATGCGTACGACATGTCGTCGAGAACGATTGGCTCCGTTGTGTCCGCCTCTTATCACAATCCGAAAATCTGGGATACCTGATTACTACCTATTCCGCTCTTGACTGCTCGCACATATCGCATGTACGATCAATGACGATGGTGAGGTAGGTGTCGGTTTGTACCTCGATGTCGACACGCTTTCGTGCTGATTTCAGCGCTGGCAGCAGAGTCGTTCGTCAATGGGATAAGATTGTAGGTTCACTCAGTCCTGGAAGAAAGAAACTAACAATCTCAGCAACAGTCATGACGGGACGTCACTTCGTAGAGACCCAAGAAGCAGATAATCACTGCGTTGAGCGTTGCAACGAGCCGTGACAAACTCTGATTAGCCAATTAGCTTGTTACATCGTCACAAGAAATTGTGACGTCCGTGTCCTGTCACGTTGTCACGTTCGGCTAAGCGAGCCAAAAGGTATTTAAAGGCAGCTGGAGCTCCCCCTCCGTCAGACTCGTCTCTTTCACTTGTTCTCATGGCTCGCGCTACTAGAGATGCCCCCGGTCATGATAGCGACCATGAATCGTCTTCCCCTGGACGGAAGCGCTGCCAGTCGAACGCGCTCCAGTTGGGGCCAAGGAAACGACCGTATGTCTCGCTGCTCGTCATACTCTTGATGCTGACTGCTTGGTAGAAGCACCCAAGACCCTTTGGTACACCATGGCCGACACTTCGGACGTACCATTCACGCGTTCTGCAGCATCCAGACATTGTTAACAAATGGTATTGTGGTCCTGAGCGAACTGCCCGAGAGAGAGCTGGCTAGTTTTTCCGCACAGTGAGTATCGGATATCGTCTTACTCGTTATCAGAGCAATTAAAAAGGTCTCGTGTAGCGATAGAAAAGAATTCGCCGTCTTTCAAGAGTTACTGAAGCTGGTGCCATCACTTGAAGACCGCCTCATGTCTTCCTCTGAGGAAGATATCGTCACCGTAGCAGAGCTCGTAGGTCCAGTTGTATTAGAAAGTGAACAATGGCTTATTTCCCATAGATACAGAAGGGTGCCAATGGCGCTAGGGCTGACGATACGAAGGGCATGAAGATTGCAATCATCGATTGGATCACACCGAAAGGACAGACTCTCAGCCCTCATATTCCGCGTAATGTGAAAGCCTGCCGAGGATTTCATCACGAGCGCACAGGAGCGCTGCTCTGTCCTGCCGGCCTCGATTGGGCTAATGTGGAGTATGTGCTTTTGTTTTATTAACCTTTTCACACCCAATGACTTGCTCCAGGATCAAGGAGAAACTGCGCAGTGGACAGCTGCAAGTCGCCGGCGATCAATGGCCGATATTCTTGTTTGCAAATTATACGTACGACCCCGAAGACCCTTGGAATGGGTTGCTGCGGAGTGGGATCCTGGTTTCAGTGAGGTCGCGCACATTTTTATTTGCTCGATTGCTGATACGCTGTACAAGGCATACAAACATATCTTCACATCCCCTAGTTCCGTTGACTTAGACGAGCCGAAGGCAACACGCTCAAGTAACGCCCGCATTCATGGGATGTGCTCCGCTACAAAAGCGTCGATTGCATATGTTGCCACGCAAGTAAGTATTGCATGCATCATCTATGGCCAATGGATCTGAGTGCATTGAGCAGGCTCGTTTTGCCTTGACATCGGCCCAGGTCTTCTCACGCAGTGACCTCACGACGGATTCTGAGCGCTTTTATAGCAGCATCCTGGAACTCCTTGACGACCCTGATGAAAAGGATGAGGTTAAAGAGCTTCTGGCATGGTGGAACCGGTAATTGCTTTGATCTAAATGGACGACAGCTGTCTAATATTCGTATAGCCAGATCTTCCCATCCAGTACTGAAAGTGCACGAGTGCCGTCTAAAAATAGTGCTCTCGCGAGAATCCGCCAGAAGCGAGCAGAAATCCAGGCCTTGGCTGAATCTGGTGGGGTTTAGACAACTAGATATTGTGTATACAACAATCTTGTAGAGGCAATTCCAACAAGTTTTCTTATCATATATGGCTGGATCAGGACACGAAATATGAACCCAATAAGGGCTAGTGGCTGTGATCTCCATCACTGACAAGTGGACCAGTGGTGCTCACTGCAGCCACAAAGGCACACATGCTCACCCCTCTGCTGTGGGGGGGAGTAATGATCACTCCAGTTAGGGAGATACAAACTATTCATGTATAACTCAAAGGTACAAATGCTCACTTTTGTATTGTTGGTAATAGTGCTCACTGTGGTCACAAAGGCACAAATGTTCACATTTCTACTATGGAGAGTGATGATCATTCCAGTCAGAGAGATACAAACCATTCATGTATGACTCAAAGGCTCAAGTGCCCACTTTTGTATTGTTGAGAGTGATGATCACTCTAGTCAGAGAGATACAAGTTATTCATGTATGACTCAAAGGCTCAAGTGCTCACTTTTGTATTGTTGAGAGCAATGATCACTCTAGTCAGAGAGATACAAGTTATTCATGTATGACTCAAAGGCTCAAGTGCTCACTTTTGTATTGTTGAGAGCAATGATCACTCTAGTCAGAGAGATACAAGTTATTCATGTATGACTC
>JBBPOC010000317.1:0-20077 GCA_038091235.1 Tylopilus rubrobrunneus | reverse complement strand
GGAAGAACCATGATGTCGTCGATTTCGGCGGTGAAGTGGACTACTCAGGGCATCAGTGGTTCCAGGAGCCTCCCCCACGACTCGAGGTAAAGGTCTTTCATGTTTTCCTCATGAGAGTGGCTGACTCTTTTCCAGCCTCCACCGGTTGTTGAGCCCTATATACCAGACGATGACGTGATCAAACAGAATGAGGCGTTTGATTTTGCACTCAAGGCGGCACCAAACGTATTATATGGGCGGTTCAAGCAATATGGCCAGGTATGCGCTCCTAACCACGATCTGCTCTAGACTAACTCGTACAATAGCTCGGCGTTCTCGCCTGGTGCTCCGAATTTTCGGAAATGATCGATAGCCTCAAAGAGCTAGGCTTCTCGGGCAACATGTTTGTAGCGACACGAGCCCAAGCCTTGCGGACGTGCGAAGAAATACTAAAACTGAAGCTCGATATCAGGATGCAAATCGTCCTCATGTACCTCTCGTCACAAGTCGCCCGGTTGCGTCGCTTTCTTGACAGTGGTGAACGTCAGTGGGAGGACTATCCAGTTCCTGAGTTTCCTCTGGACTATCGTGCGTACTCGTGATCACTGTCTTTTTGGTTTTTGGACCGTATTCTGCGAGAATATACCACGTCTCTTGTTTCTCGTAGTAAATACCTTTCTATGCACCATTTATTACAGCATGGTTAAATCATGGCACCAGGTTGCATATTTTGTATTATCATGTGAAACACTGTACTTATACCAGGTTGACTGTATTTTTCTGGCGGGGGGCACACAATACGAGTGAATTCATGCATCCATACGGCCATACGAATCACGCTACGCTCAGACGAACGAAACTTGGATGTACTACTAGTGTGAATATTGATCTGATTATGTTGTCGCTCTCGTTAAGGTGTAGACGCAAGTGTTACACGGGAGGTCCGGAGTCCAGAGCAAAGATTGTAAGAAAAAAGAGAGAACAACAATAAAAAATGCGAGCAACAGCCCAAAGAGAAAAAGCACCACACCAGGGAAATCGTATAACCATGGTTGCCATTCATTGGAAGAATATCGTGAGTGTACGTTGTGCAAGTCTAAAATGTGAGCGCGTGAAGAGTAGAAAAGAAAAGGGATGTACTGGCGTCATGCGAAAACGACATGTAGTAGGGGGTATCATCATGAGTGTGGCATGTGAGCGTATTTTCCCCAATATTCTGAAGCGGATCCACTACTTCTGTCAACCAAAGCGGGTAACTGAACAGGTTGATAACTGGATTCGCGCGGCGGAGCAGGAAGAGGGTTGACACGCGTCGGCAAGTCTACCGATGAATCCTTGGACGGAAATGAAAACGAGTTGGGTAGTGATCGATAGGTGGTATAGTCCCTCGAAGACGACGAATGCGGTTGCCCATAAGGAGACGTAGCAGCATAGATGATGGGAGGAGGCGCAGATGGCATATTAGCGTAAAACACGCTGGCTGGTATAGGATGCGCCTGCAACGGTTGCACGACGTATGACGTATGGCTGGATCCATGGGCGAAACTCTGCAACGCCAAGGCATCTTTAGCTGCCTCGTTGTTGACAGCCTTGGACTCCGTGCTCGAGGGCGAGGGAATCACGTTTTCTGACCGGCCTTGAACCATGCTCCGACCCTTCCATAGCCGATCCATCTCCCAAGCTTCGCGAGCTTTGAGAGCGGCTAGATCGGCTGCCGAAGTCAGCTCAGATGTTGGTCGTGCGGACATGGGTGGCAGGCGATCAACACGTGCGACCGTCACAATTGAACTCGGTCCGGGGCGTGCAGTTTTTGAGTGATTCTGATGGACAGAATCTCGCGGTCGATCGTCGCTCTTACGGGGGCGTGGAGGCTGGTCCTGCAAGGTGAATATCAGAGGCTGAACTAGAGTCGATCGCTGAGTGTTATCAAGACTACGAGCTCGTCCTGGTCGTCCCGAGAGGGAACCAGAATCCGCCTTCTCGACAGGTGATGACTTCACCTTGGCATGGCTAGCGGTTCGACGTTGGTCTTCTTCACCCTGCTGGGTAGTCTTTTCTCGCCTACGCCGGTGTTCACGCTCTTCGTCTTTCCCCCGCCTGTCCCTATCTCGTTCTCTCTCTCTCTCCCTCTCCCTCTCCCTCTCCCTTTCGCGATCTCTCGAACGTTCCTTCTCACGGTCCCTCTCTTGCTCCCTCTCACGAGATGTCTTTGAAGAAGGTTTCTCAACTCTCTCTGGTTTCGCTGTTCTCTCCTTTGTCTTTCGACGACGGGGAGCCTCAGCCGAGTTGACCACCAACCATTGATCGCCCTCTGCCTGAAACGCGTCCGGTGACGAGACCTTCTCCGAATGAGTCCTCACGAGCTTGTACGTTTCCGTCTTCCTACTCGTCGAATTGGACTTGGCCAACCGCACTTCGCTGTCTGCAAGCTGGACGTCAGCTTCCTTGGTAGGTGAAACCTGCTTAGGGAAGGATACGTCCGGAGATTGTCTATTATCACCAGAACGGTCCGTTGGGACTCTCTCGACAACGGGTAACTCGGGATGCGGCTCGTCATTATCGTAAGGAGTTGGGGGGTTGACGAGGACCGAAGCCTTGGATAATGGAGAGTCGTCAACGACAGGAAAGGCCAGGCGAGGGGGCAAAAGATTTGGTGCCTCCTTAACCGGAGATGAAGATCTTCCTGATGAAACATCCCCAACGGTATGCGCTGGTGTGGAGACTTGAGCTGGGGCACTGGTAGATGGACGAAGTCCAGCTGAAGATGACGAAGGGGGAGATGAGAGAGGTGGTATGGGGGAACGCGCCGGAGCCGTAAATTGGAGCAATTCGGGAAGACTGACAGCAGGGAGAGCAACGGAAATAGGGCTGAGGAGGCCTGGGATCGGTGACGACCTGCCAGCTGAGGAAGGCACAGAAGTCGGTTTACCAGCTTGTTGCCGATGCATAGGCTGAAGCCGTTGTGCAGCTGACACATCCTCACTGGGCGGCGGTTCACTAGTTTCTGGCGGCAACAGGTTGTTCATCTTAACAGGAGTGGTACCCCCAGAACTTGGGGCGTCCGGATTTGCAATCATCAATTTCCCCAGTGGCGAGAATGGCACATCATACGAGATGGTCGACGTACGATCACTCTGTGCTCGCTCGACGTCCATTGATGGACCTTTGCCAGCTTGTAGTTCCACATCCAAGTCTATCCGCGGAGGAGGAATGCGCTTGGAAGGCCCTGAAGACTTCTTTTCCGCAGCCGGTTTATCCGGAGATGGCTGTCTCTGCGAGACGAACGAGCGGTAGGATGAGTGTTCGTCCACAGCCGAGAGTGCGACTCCACCGGAATTGCTCTCCGGCCAATCATTGATGGCGGTAACCGGATCTTGACTGCGCCTTCGCAGTAGACTGAACTTCCTCACCAATCGCCCGAGGACGCTCTGCCGTTTGTCGTGCTTAGACGACGTTTGTGACAACGCTGCGGTGGAACCATTTGCAGAGATAGACATTGGGGAGAGTGTGGAATGACGCTTCGATCCGAAATTGATGTGGAGAGCACCGCTCGGCACGCTCGACAGACGCTTTGGTACGCCGGAGGAAGAGTCAGCGACCGTAGTTGTCTCTTGTCCTTCCGGTGTGTCTGTCTCGTGTGTGCCAAAGAGTCCAGTCAATATAGGCTTGCGCCGCTTGCTAAGCTTACGCGCGACAGGAGGGGGCTGGGGCTCCGGTGCTTGTAAATGGAGCGCAGACGTGGACTGGGAGAGAGGCGAGGGGGTAACAGTCTTTCGGCGGGTTTGACCGGCATTCAAACTGGATAGGCGGGAACGAGTGCGTGTTATGCCCTGTGCCAAATAAGTCAGCTCAAAGACAAGGAAGGGGTGAGTATGGCGCACCTCGGGGGAATCAACGGAGACGGGACTGGTGCCATTGCCCGCGTCATATGGCGACTCGTGATGCCAGCGCGTGCCCCAGGGATCACTGACATCCATGAGATCGACGTTGTCCTGAGACGTCTTGCGACTGCGTGGTTTGGCACTGGGATCGGGTATGCGCACTTGAGACGAGCTCGGGGTTGGCAACGGTGTGCCAGAGGGAGAGCGGCTGGGACCAGGGAGGCGCGTTGAATCCTCGGAACGCTCCTGAATACTGTGTGCCGAAGCAGCCATGGGTGGAAAGGAAGGGGAGAAAAGGGAGGGAGGAGGATTGAGGTGAGCAGGAGGGAGTATGTGGTGGTTCTTGTACCAACGGGGGCCCTTTGGATTGTGTAGAGGATACTTGATCCTGAAGGTGGACGTATTTGCGGCGGCCATCTCGCTCTCCTTCCTGAACCAGGCTGGTAGTTCGCCCAGAGGATCTGGTATGATTGAGCGAGAGAGGTCGAGGAGGGAGGGGTTCAAGTTTTCCTGGGATTGAGCATCGTTGTCGTCCATGGAAGGAGTGCTTTGTAGTATGGAGGTCGAGTGAGTGGCAGTGGTAGTGGGTGACTCTGCAGACTTCTTCGTGGATTTCCTACGCCATAACGATCTGCCAGTGCCATTTTTTGAGTCCTTGCGAGACAGCCTCCGTGAAACTACAGCCTTTTCTTCCATGAATGTGTCGAGCGCATCCGTTGAGCCGTGCTGGTTGAGGTTGGAAGGTCGTCCTGTGGCTGGGCCCTGTCGAACAGGATGAGCGCGCGCACCGCAGCCGACGCCATCCAAGAGTACTCGCCTCCTCAAACGGCTCAAGCGTAGCCTGGAACAGCGTCGTATTCCTGTAACCAGACATCGCTGATCGCCCTTTTTTCTACCCATTCACACTCAACCGAGAGAGTCGATCGACGGACTAGCTTGGGCTGCTGTGCGGGGGCAAGGACTAGGATCAGCTTGCGCCCCCGGGCCACAGAGCTCCCTTTTGGCCAATTTCCCCCTTGCTAGTCACGCGCCATCGGCGGCCCAACTTGGACCGTGAGCGCTGTGCTGTCAGGGAGCAGGAAATAGCACGCCCCGAAACTTCGCCGAGCACAGGCTCTGACTCAGAGCTATCTTATCTTCTTGCCAATCTCAGCCTGAGACATTCCGTGTTTCAATCAATTTGATCTCTTCCTCATTCCACTCTCTCGTCCGGTACTAAATGAGTGCCAGGATCCTTGTCCTAGGCGGCGGTGGTAGAGAACATGCCTTGGCCTGGAAGCTCGCCCAGTCCCCGCGCGTTCACCGCATCTATGTCTGTCCCGGAAACGGCGGAACCGCCAGCACCGCAAAGACAGTAAATCTGACCGTGCCCCTTATAGCCCCCCACTATCACCAAATCGTCCAGTTCGCCGCTCAGAACGAGGTTAGTACCGTGCAGATATAGCAGCATCATCCGTTAATATCCGTACCAGATCAATCTCGTTCTTCCTGGTCCAGAGGAACCATTGGTGCGAGGCATCCAGGCGTGCTTCCAAAAAGGTAGGCCAGTAAATGTTGCACCGGAACATGTTGCTCATCCGAACATGCAAGTTGGCATCCCTACCTTCGGCCCCACTGAGTTGGCCGCAAGAATGGAGGGAAGCAAAGCATTCTCCAAGGCGTTCATGCACCGTCATAAAATACCAACCGCCGCCTTTCGCACATTCTCGTCCTCTCAAGTCGACGAAGCAATCGAGCATGTCCGCACCTGCGGTTATCGCGTTGTGCTCAAAGCCAGCGGTCTCGCCGCTGGCAAGGGGGTACTCATCCCGGAATCTACCGATGAAGCGGTAGAAGGCCTACGACAAATCATGGTAGCCAACGTGTTTGGCGCTGCAGGTCCGTTGTACCATCTATGTACCCCGAAACATTACCTTTACACATTTTAGGAAACGAAGTTGTGGTTGAGGAACTCCTGGAAGGTTCCGAAATATCCGTCCTTGCATTCTCTGATGGTTACACGATTATCCCCCTTCCTCCCGCACAAGATCACAAGCGGATTGGCGAGGGCGATACGGGATTGAATACTGGCGGTATGGGCGCATATACCCCTGCCCCGGTAGCAACACCCATGATCATGGATCGCATCATGCAGGAAACACTTCGTCCTACTATCGACGGTATGAGGAAAGAAGGTATGCTTGTTATCCTTGCCTATACTGAACAGTGTATTCACCATGACCAAGGTTTCCCGTTTGTCGGTCTGCTATTTGTTGGATTCATGCTCACCAAAAACGGACCGAAAGTCCTTGAATATAATGTCCGCTTCGGTGATCCTGAGACTGAGGCTCTTATGCTTCTATTGAATGAAAATGTTGACCTCGCTGAAGTACTGCTCGTACGTCGTTTCCATCCAACAGGATCTTGACAGTACTAATTAGTCATCGGACCAGGCAGGCTTGTGCAGAGCATCGGCTCGATTCGGTACAGATAAGCAGCCGACCAGGTTCCGCAGTTTCTGTTGTATTGGTTTCGGGTGGTTACCCCGGCGAATACTCAAAAGGCAAGCGCATTAAAATCGGGGATATCCCATCAGGTAGGCATCGCCGGAGAGGAACTGCATATCATTTACTGGCTTCTACAGACGTGGTTGTTTTCCACTGCGGCACGTCGTTGAACGGAGATGAACTCGTGACGACAAGTGGTCGTGTCTTGGCTGTGTCAGCTGTCGCGTCGTCACTGCAGGAGGCGCTTGCCTCTGTGTACATCGCAATTGACAAGATTTCATTTGAAGGCATGGTATATCGCCGCGACATAGCCCACAGGCAAGCAAGGATTCTTTCTCACACCCACAACGCTCACGTTTATGGTAGAGCATTACAGGGTACCAACCCCGCTGCTAAAGGCCTCACCTACGAACAGGCCGGGGTATCAGTAGATGCCGGGAACTCGTTGGTTGATGCCATCAAGCCTTATGTACGCGCGACCAAACGCACCGGTGCGGATACAGAGCTCGGAGGCTTCGGAGGCATCTTTGACCTAAAAGGCATTGGATACAAGGACCCATTGCTGGTCAGTGGAACAGATGGGGTCGGCACTAAGCTTCGCATCGCCATTGAAACCGGCATACATGATCTGGCGGGTGCGTCTCCATTCATAGTCTCCTAGGCTCTTCTTGGAACTGGACTTGACAGGTATCGATCTCGTGGCGATGTCTGTCAACGACTTGCTGGTGCAAGGCGCAGAGCCACTCTATTTCCTGGACTATTACGGTTGCAGCAAACTAGACGTTGCTGTTGCAACCGACGTGATCAAGGGCATCGCAGACGGGTGTAAACAAGCCGGGTGCGCCCTGATCGGAGGCGAAACCGCCGAAATGCCAGGCATGTACTTGGAAGGTGGGACCTAGTCGGATGACACAACAGTCTGCAACGATGCCACTCATTCCCCCATCTAGGTGACTATGATCTCGCGGGCTTCGCCGTGGGTGTCGTCGAGAGGGAACTGGTTCTCCCTCGTGACATCGTCGAAGGAGACGTCCTGCTCGGTATTGCCTCTTCCGGGTTACACTCCAACGGGTTCTCTCTTGCCCGTAAGATCGTTTCCCTCTCAGGGCTAACTTACGCCTCTCCGTGTCCCTGGGACGCGACTCAAACCCTCGGCCGAAACCTGCTTGAACCGACACGTATCTACATCAAACAAGTTCTCCCGATTGCCCAAAAGGGTCTAATCAAAGCCATGTCTCATATAACTGGTGGTGGTTTCATCGAGAATATTCCCCGAGTTCTCCCGGATGGGTTGGGCTGCTACGTGGACGCGTCTACTTGGCAGCTACCGGCCGTGTTCCGGTACTTGATGAAGGAAGGTGGAGTCGCACCGTTGGAAATGGCGCGCACCTTCAACATGGGTATCGGTCTCGTGGTCATCGTTGGCCAGGACAAACGCGAGAGTGTGTTAAATGCCTTGCATATGCAGGATCCTGGAGCGCCAGTGTATGAGATAGGACAGGTCATCAAAACCAGTGGGGTGGAGATCCGGCAGCTGGAGCATTGGACATGACATCCAAAGTGCTGCAGGGGGAACCGGAAGGAAGCACCATGTATTCCCTCGTGAAATGAGACATCAGTGGTGGTATGCTATGCAAAAGACAGTTCGTGGTGGGCGGCAGTGTCACAGTAATAGTCGATAATAGATGTAAGTAGTATGTGTACCGATCAAAATGAGACAAACAACTTAGCGCAAAGACAGAAATATCTAGTAACAGTCGCCAACGATGAGAAAAAGAAGAGAAGAAAAAAAGGAAGAGGAAAAAATGCATGAAAAATAAACGTGCTTATGTGCAGAAAGACAAAGTTGACAGCGATAAATAAACGAAAGGACGGCGGGTCCAAGCAAGAAAAATATATGGACAATATGAACATCCCCATTACGCAGAAACTGAAACTTCCTTCGCAGAGTCGGAAGACCCAGTTGCTGCAGCAGCGAAAGACAGTGGTAACTTGGTGGAAACATTGCCTGTCATACCGTTTACTTCCGTCAGCTTGTGATCCTGAAAATAGCATTAATGATAAGTCATCGGGGATCCGAGTAATACGTACATTTTGGCTTTTAACCTGATGCTCCTCCGGTGAGACACTGCGAGTATCAGGTTCCTTGCTCATGTCTTTGCGGAAAGGAGCTGGTGCCTGCAACACCTGAGCGGCAGTAGGACCCGCGATTCCATTGATCGCAGGGGCTCCACTCACGGAGCTCCTCGACGATGTGGTCGTAGATCCACCAAGCACAGGAAACTCATCAGCGTTTGGGACTCGCTGTTGCTTAAAAGAGAGTTTTTTCTCTGACCGCGGTCCGTTGGACTTAAAACCCTTCGAACGATTGCCCGGGTCTGTGGAGTGAGAACGACTTGAGTTGGTCGTACCATTTGTCCCTCGTCGTGGTTGAACATCCTGGAAAAAAAAATCAAGGTGAACTCGCTGTGACTGAGGAATGAAGTGGGTGCTTACATCTCGTACATTCATGGCGGCGAAGTTTTCTTCAATCGTATTAATATCATTTGCACCGTCTCTGGTGCGAGGGCCCCGAACAGCCGACTGAGGTTGTCCGGATGTATCAGGCATGACATGGGGGAAACGGCACTCGTCACCGTTTCTACACCTACCAGCGGGGTAGAATAGGCACGCGGGTTTTCGATTTCCGCCGAAAGATCCTCTTCGCATGCCACCTCTGCGGTTATGGTTCATACCTCGGAAAGCGGAAGGCGGTGCAAAATTTTCTCCCTGAGGAGGGATTGGAGACTTAGGTCCACCGTTGACCTCGGGGAACGCTGAGTGCGCATGTGGCCCTGGAGGATAAGGTGAAGAATCCGGACGCACTGCGAACGGAGGAGCGGAGACTGGTCCATTTGTGTACATCGCCTGCGGAGACTGTGGGCCAGGGGCAGTTGCAGGCTGCTGTGGTGGGGGAAGCGTGGGAATGGAAAGTGGAAGGGGGACATGTGGAGGTTGAGAATAAGAAGGTGATGCGGGAGACATTGGGCCATATGGTCCCTGCACTGGAGTTTGAACCGGAGAGCGCGCATCTGACGTAGATCGCGCATGGACCACAGGAGGATGGGGAGGAGTATGAACTGGCGGCGGCGGTGGCGGAGATACGGGGTTCATATGAGGTGCGACGGGTGCCGGAGGATGGAAAGAAGGGGGTGGTGGATAATAGCTTTGTGCGTACTGTTGCTGAGTCATAGGATCGTAAGTAGTTGGATATTGAGTGGGAGGAGGAGGTCCAGGATAGAAAGGACCCTGGGGGTGAGCAAAGATGCAGGAGGAACCGTAGCGGCAAGCAGGATAGTACCTGCAAGGGATGAATCTAGCTACATCAGGTGGAGGAAGGTTTCCAAATGCACCGTTTTCGCCGATTGGCACTGGAGCGGATGGATAGTATGCGGGAGAGCCATCAGGCAGAGAAGGGATAGGAGCGATGAATGGATAATAGCCGTAAGGAGGGATGGGGACAGGGTAGAATCGTTTTGATGGATCGACGTGAGGATCCTGAGGAAAGCGATTGTCCTGCAGGGGCAAGCCTTTTACAGAGGCATTTTTAAGGAGCAGTATGATCTCGGGGTTTATTGTGTACGTGTCTGGGGAACCATGAGCGAAAGCAAAGGAGGGATCGGCTCCTGATGGAAAGAACGAAGGGATCGATTAATCACACGCGACGCGATCGAGGATCAAAAGCGAACCTTTGTCAAGGAGTGCCTTGACCACATCATGATGGCCATTCTTGACGGCTTCCTGGAGAGGCGTGGTACCGGTGTGGTCTATACGGAAATGGAACATTAAAGACACGAGTCGGGGTTGAAAGGAGAGTCGACAGACCGACCTTTGATCTCGATATCGGCAGGAGATGCATTGTGGAGTACTGCTAGAAGGGAGTCGAGGTTTCCCTCAGAGGCAGCGTTCCAGAGTGGAGAAACCATGTCGCACGGGGAGGTGGATGTTGGTGGATAGAAAGTAAGAGAGAGAAAAGACACGAGGAAGGAGAAGGACGAAAAAAAAAAGGTCTGACTGAGAAAAACACGGGGAGAAACACAAGTGTATGGTCTCCCTTGGGACTGTCGGACTTCGGGAGCGACTTCATGAAAAAACGTAGAAAAAAAATCCGTGAGAATTATCCGTTTGAAATGCTTATGTAACCACATGTAGCTCACGGCGAACTAGCCCGGGCTGGGGTAATATTATGATCACGCTCGTACGAACCGACCCTGGGACTATGAAACAAAAGTCAAGATGGTGTAGCAACCCGTCGCGTGCACAAACCTCCATTCACACCCACTTGACAGTCAACATTCCGCTCCGACACGAATGGCTTTTGCGCGGGATTGCTTGATCAGCCGTGGGTTAACCGTTCCGTCACAGGACAAGGCACCGGGACCGCCATACTACTTTGGGATATACAGCGACGTGGCATAGAGTCAAACTACCCAATAGGCTCAGTCCTCCCCAATCCCAAGTTTCTTCAACAGCCGTTTCGCTTGGTCACCCGTCTTCCTTGGCAAGTCCAGTTCTCGGGACGGGGGTCGGCACATGAGTTCCTGCACTCCTGTTTTGATGTCCTTGCCTACAGCCCAAAAATTCAATCCGTGCACATTTCTTTGGGGAAAACCATACCTTCGTACAGAGCTTCGTAAATCTGTCATGTGAAACGTCCCGAGGGATTTTTCAACTCGGCTGAGAAACCACGAGGACTCGGTAAATTCCGCCACTCACCCCGTTGGCAATGGGCGCTGACACGTCCATCTCATCGATAATCTTCTTGAGACTTTTGGCTGTCGTCACCCCCTCCGCTACACTTCCGAGCGTATTGATAATGTCTTCAAGCGCCTCCCCTTTCCCCAATCGATATCCCACCGTGTAGTTTCGGCTGGTCGAAGAGCTACACGTGAGGAAAAGGTCTCCCACACCGGCAAGACCCAAAAAGGTCAACGGCGAGGCACCGTATGCCGTCCCAATGCGCGTCATCTCAGCTAACCCTCGTGTAATAAGGCCTAGAAATGTCTAGTGAATTGCTCCCGGTCTCGTCACGGTTCAACTCACTTGCTCTCGTGTTGTTCTCGAAGCCCAGGCCATCAGCCATTCCAGCCGCGATGGCGTAGACATTCTTCAGGGCGCCAGCCAGCTCGAGTCCTATCGGATCTCCGCCTGTATAGCTGTGAGAATATAAGGAGTGCCAAGCAAACGTGTAAGTGAAAATCCTACCATCGAAACCATGGCTGGTGAAATACTTGTGATGCTTTTTGTGCCTGAGATTCCGTCAGGGAGGCAACAGAGACAGAAGTCGGCTGTCTGCGAACAACTAGCCCGATTCGTTAGCAACGCAAAACCAGAATAGAGCTATATCGAGGCCACCCACTCTCCGTGGCGAAAGAGGGCCCCGACTGTATAAAGTGAGTTTTCACAGCTACCATCGTGGCATACGTTGACGTACAATGAATGTTGCGGCTCGCGCGACAGCGCTTCCACAAGTATCCGCAATTATCTCGAGGGTTAGCGCCTGGGTGTTCGTTTCAATACCCTTGTTGACGAAGATCAGCAGAGGCAGATTTTCTCCAACCAAACTAGCGCGGAGTACGATCAAGGTTTCCCTGATAGCGAACCGCGTTGCAGTGAGACGGCGTTGGAGGGAGAGTAGTAAATCCTACCGAAGTCCTTGGGTGGGTATGGCGAACAAGATGACGTCCATCTGCTGAATCTTATCTTTATCCGGGATCTCTGGGCCGACAGCGTAAATGTTACTCGAAAAGATGTGGTCCTTCAGGTAGCTTGGATTGCGGTGGTGGGTATTAAAGTGTTTAACAAAGCTAGCATGCCGGGACCAGAGGTACACTTCGTGATCGCAATCTCCGAGATGATCTGCGAGGCAGCTTCCAAAGTTACCTGCGCCGAGCACAAGGACCTTGGATTTTGGCGTCGGAGTCGAGGGCATGATTAACTTTGTCACGAAAGGGCGTATAGAGGAGGACGTAAAACGGGGAAAAGACGGTCTGGTGGACGTCAGGAGGAGACGTGATACCAAAGGAAACGCCTGGTGTATAGCACCACGTCGGAGTACACTGAACATGTGCAATCGTCAATGAAGCCTGACGCGACATCGACGGCCGGATCAAACGGTCGGCGATGGCCGGTATAAGCCGAAGCCTGCGCCGGCGTGGAGAGGAGGCCGTTCGAATTCGTCAACATCTTTGACAAGTCATTATACCCGCCATACTCTATACCTTTTCCGTACACACATACTCCTCCAACACATGGCAATCCAGGACCGAACAAACGAATTTCGTACCTGTGTCGACTCTATACGAAACAGGTCTGCTTTACCACCCAAAACCGCAGAGGCGAAACAACGCCTCCTCCAGGGCCATGCCAAGGGCACACCCAAGACCGAGTTTTCGCGAATGGCTTCCGCCATTGGTAAAGATATTAGCAGCACCACCGTCAAGCTTGGAAAGCTCGCACACCGTATGTTGTCTTCAAGCGGGTGGCATCAGTTGTTGACTGGCCCGGTCTCTAGTCGCGAAGCGGAGAACATTGTTCGACGATCGGCCCGTGGAGATCAGTGTATGTCTGCTCTCCGTACACAATGTTCTCTGCCACTTATGCATCCTGCCTCAACTCAAGGAACTGACCTACATCATTAAACAAGACATAGCCAACATCAACCGCCAGATAGCTGCTCTGCAATCGTCCCTTAAGCAACACAATGTTCAGGGAGGTTCAAAATCTACAGAAGGGAAACAGATCGACGAACACAATCACAATGTCGTCATGATGCTGCAGAGCAAACTTGCAAACACTAGCATGAGCTTCAAAGATGTACTCGAGGTCCGAACGCAGGCAAGTTGAATTGCCCGACGTCGAACGTACCGTCTCACTCGGGGTCACGCAGAATATGAAGGAGTCAAAGGACCGCACAGAACAGTTCATGTACTCCACAGCCGCAGCAGCTCACCAGGCACCTCAAAGTGAGTCAACTTTCAGATATGGTGCTATCCCACAAGCTCGACTAACTGCCGCTAGATTCCCTTTTGTTGAATGGAAGACACGACCCAATGGGGGATGGAAGTGGAAGCCGTCCGAGTTCCAGGGCAAAGGGAAGGCCCGCACAAAACAGCGACGTTTTAGCTATGGACTTGGATACCGCGGAAGGCGGTACAGCGGCTCATGGTGGAAGCAGTGCCTTTTCGCAAATGCAATTAGTAGAGCAACAAGTATGGAACGTCCTCTCGTGTAACATGCACTAACCTTGGAAGCAGGATTCATACATCCAATCGCGGTCAACGGCAATCGAATCAATCGAGTCTACAATAGCAGAATTGGGGCAGATATTCACTCAACTAGCGCATATGGTTGCAGAGCAGCGCGAAACGGTTCAACGAATCGATGCCGACACAATAGACATCGCATCAAATGTCAGTGGGGCTCAAAGGGAATTACTTAAATATTACGCTAGTATATCCAGTAATCGCTGGTTGATGCTCAAGGTCTTTGGTGTGCTGATCGTTTTCGTGAGTCTGCTTTTCCACTCTTGGCCTCAGGTGTGACTGATACCTGTTTTCAGTTTCTCGTATTTATTCTCGTTTCATGAGGACCTTCAGTACCATCATTTGGCACCATGAGCATGGTCGGACTCCTTCACATTTATTCATGATATTATTATCCTACTGGTATAGCGTTCACGCCTGTTCGGAAATCTTTGGCTAGGGACTTCCGTTTTTTAGAGCTCCTCTGATGCTTCTGACCTCCTCGGTGGGTGTCCTTTTCCTTGGCATTTCCGACTGTCCAAGTTCGCTTGCGAACATGGGTTTCCTCCGCACCAGATGTGGCTGAGAAACGCTGGGTACCACTTAATTGTGTATTCACCTTGGGATGCTGCCGCTTTCGCTATGGGAGCCGTATAAGTTGCACGAAACCAATTATATATCCATGACATACTCGTTGTGATTCCAACTCCTTGTTGCGCTCCTTAAGCTTCTTCATACGAGTCGAGCCTTTTCCACCCCCACCAGCAGTCAGCTCAACGTTGATCTGGCGACCGTCGAGTTCCGAATGGTGAAGCTTGAGCCCTTGATGAAGCGCGCCACGATGCCTAAACTCCAAGAAAGCACAACCCTTGGATTTCGTGACAGATTTCGCGGGTGATTTCGTGGAGGATCTGGGTGTTAGTAGTCGTACAGTAGGTGGTGGAACTTCCAAGGAGTAAGCATCCCAGTCCAACATTGATAGGACTATATCCAAACATACCGCATGTTGAAAAATGTGCTTGAATGACCTCGGAAGTCGTGGTATATTTGAGATTACCTGCAAGCGGTGAGAAGTGCTAGGCAAGACCGTTGAGAAACAATATCGTACCAAGAAAAAGAATGAATCTTTGCTTCGTCCTCTTTTCGTCCTCCTCATCTGTCTCTCCACCTTCCCCGCGATCCTCTACAGGCTGTGCCATGTCGTCGAGAGGACCCCCGTCTGGCCCTTTTCTCCGCTTTGGTTTCGGTTTCTCTAATCCTTCTGCCTCTTGACCAGCTTTCCTCTTTTTTCGCGCTGCCACCACCAGCCGCGTTTCTGCGTCGTCTCCTTCTGCCCGTGCCTTTCCTTTCCCGACCAAAGTTTCTTTACTGACTTGTAGGCCTTGCGTATCATCAACAAGAGTCTGATGTTCGAGGCGATGGACATCGATCTCGTCCTCTAAATTGTCAGTGATACCCAGTGCCTCGTCTTTGTTGGCCTTGCTGTGGTTTCGTTGTCGAAAGGCGATCCCTTTCTTCTGACGCTTCGTGAGCTTGGTAGTGGGCAGCGGCATGGCTCACGAATTGAGCTTTATAAGGGTAACGGGAACGAATGACCGTGACCGGAGGTGATAAAAACGGCAGAAGGGCCACAGGATATTCCCGCCATCAGTACTACGGCTGCAGTTGGGCCCCGGATTCCGGTTGTTTTCACATCAGGATTAATATATTCCTGGAACATGCAAAGTGAGATATAAGTAGGTTCCCACTGGGTGAGGTGATGCTATAGCGGCTCTGCATGGCTTCGAAAAGGTCTGATCAGTGTTACACGGCTGCTGCACGTCATCCGTCCAATCACGGCCCGAAAGGCTATTTTAATACTGGATCATCAACTGGTCATCAGTTAACCGAGCGTTGGATGCTGGGCCAGCCAATCAGCGCTCAGAAAGTGCCTTCAAATCATAGATTAATGACAAGGATTACAATGGCCAGCAATCAAGCTGGCGACCGAGGACGACTGATAAATACAAGCCCTCTCGAATAACGTTACACGGTGCCACACAGGTGTACTGTCGCCAGCAGTAACTTGAACGTACGCGTCATGATTCATCCGAGGGTTAGGCCATTGACGCCTTCCCCAGCCCCTTCAATATCCCGTTCTTCACCATCCAACCCTCGTCGATGTCTCGGGATCATTGGTCGCAATATTGGGCTTGCGAGCCCTATGGTGGGGCGCAAAATAGGACTCGAGGAAACGCTCATCGGCCCTATCCCAACCTGTCGAGGATTCGAAAAGCTGGGGAACGGATATCCGGTAATGGTTGGAGATGACGCAGCCGAACTCGTCGGAGCAGGGATAGACAGGGGGATGGGAAGTGAGGGCCTCCCATTCGGGGTTCGAGGGTAGGACAGCGATGAATGTGACTCTCGGAGGTAAGATATTGAAGGGGAAACCGCTCTTCGTTTGGCCGCAGTAGGGTATGGGTCATACCGATCATCAACTGTACGCATGTGTGAACCCTATCGCTGACTCCGAAGAGAACACTCACATTTTCGTTTATTTGAGCGAACCGCGCTAGCTGTTGGAGGAGGGGTGTACCGCCACTGCACCGAGGATGGGGTCGAAGTTATCGTCGGCGATGCTAATGGCTAGAGAGAACACATGAGCCTGGTAGAAGCACGAGGAAAACGGGCTCGTACAGCATCCACATCCATTGCCATTACCATAGGACTCCCCATTAGAGATGTAGGAGGATCATCCCCATTCACGCTTTGTGCAGGAGTACAGGGCTTTGCAGCCATATGATCAGGGTCGAGCACAAGTATCGCATCGACATCGTCATCATCATCGCTTGGGGACCCTTCCCCATGCAATTCTTCATCACCTGCTTCTTCAGGGTACCGCCCTCTGTCAGACGGTGCACGTGGCGTGCGGGGTTGCAATGGAAGGTCAGAACAGGATGCTATGAGACGTTGAAAGGCAGCTTCAGATTTGACTTCATCCTCTTCAGGACGAGACTCGGCCAACAGGTTCAGTATCCTTGGAGGTTTTAACTTGCAACCATCGACAGAGGCTCGTAAGGTTCGCAAGGGGTCGTGTAACGATGCTGCTTACTGGATAGGTCAAGCGCCTGGGCCCAACTGTACTGGAACCTGCACTGAAGAGTGATTCATTGTCCAGCATGCTTAGATTTCGACTTGATGGTGGAGTCGAGGGGTTCAAGGGCCTCTTATCATTCTCGTCACGAGTATCCTCCGCATCGTGTTCGCCTGGCAAAACAATGGGAGGTGTTGGATTACCCGAGCTACTTGACGGTGAACTTTCTGTGTGCATACGCTCTCTGTCACTTTCTGATTCCTCTCCGTTGGTGCTTCCACGCCTGCTTGTGGGCATCGTGAAAGATATAGCAAGTGGGCTATAAATGCGCTTTTCTGCATAGTAACTCGAGGACTTGGGAAGCAACGACGGGCGACGAAACCGAAGGAACAATGGGCTAGCAGGCCCATCGTCCACATTCGTTTTGCTTGAAGGTAAAGCAAACTCCTCCGAAGACGAAGGAAATGAGAGGCGACGAGGAGACTCTGACATGGAACGTGTTAAAGGACGACGGTCTCTGTGGGTAGTCTCGTCGGTTCGTTCGAGAGGGATGGTGATGCCGCAAGGTGTTCATAGGAGTAATTACCACTCGTCACATGTTCCTCAAAATCTTGTCGATAATAATGGCTTATCCTCCATGGAGAACAGCATCTTCTACTGCACGTACCATCGAACAATAAAAAATAAAAATAAAAAGTCATTTGGTAACCGGCATTACGGGACTTGACTTTCACAACTGCGTAACACACAGACTTAGTTCGGAATGTATCAATCAAGCTGAAGGCCACAGGAGATAAGCACTGTATGTCGCACTTCCAAGAAGCCCTGCGGAGAAATCAATGGATTATGAAAATGCGTATTGCAAGCTATGTCTTGCTTACCTATCGCTGACAAGGTCGAGAGGATACCACCCGGAATTCGCTGGGTGCTTTATCAGTTGAAAATTGAACTAACAAGCGGAGACCGCGTACGTTGGCTGGTTTTCCGGTTTTATAACCAAGGGTATAAAAAAAGCGCCCGACAACGAAGGAACCACACATCATAGCAGCAGCATGAGGGCACTTGAAACCGAAAACCAGAGTGCTGCACGAATATGAATTGAAGTAAAGTGGAGGAGGTGAAGATGCGCTCACGAAAGGGCGACGAGGGGTGTAGCTTCAAGTGTGTTCTGATGGGCGCCTTGAGGAAGTGGAAGTCAGCATCTTAGAATGGCAGGGGCGCACGCGACAACGAACGCTGGGTGCAGTTAAATTGCATGGCTATTGGATTCTCGTTGGCATGGGCTTGCTCGGCATATACTGCGCAAAAGATTAGAAGAGAAGGACTGAATAAAAATGTGTATCGTACGCACACTGTGGGTACTGGATGTGAGCGCGCAGGCGGGCTCTACCTACGAGAATTGTCTGCCAGACAAGGAGCCAGCCGAGGGAAATAAGAGATGCAGGAACATAGCCGAAACTAGGAAACCTGGGTAGGTCTTTGTTTGCAAGGGATGAAGAAGGGACGTACCCGTTTGGAAGAGAGACTTGGGTGGACATGATATGAGTCGATCAACGTGGAGATCAGTTCTCGGCTCCACACATACGTATGTTCTTTATATCGTCAGAAAAGTACGTTATTATTACGGCGAAACGAAATGCCGGTGAGAAGCGGAGATCCAAGTGTTATCCCGATGGTCAAGAGTCGATCAGATTGGGGTCATGATTAACTTGAGGGACGTTGCCAAGCAAGATCCGTATTCGAGCCAAGTCACTAGCGAGAGAGACCCACTTGCAGTTTGGGGTGGATCGTCATATTCGAACTCCGATTGGAACGATATTCGGGTGATCTGCACAACTCGGGGCGAAATCACCCGAGGGTAGAGCTTTCCTGGCTGGATTTGCAAGTGTCATGTGTAGCACATTCGTCACGATGGGACAAGGTGGAAAGTTCACTCAGTTGCGAAACTGGGAACGTTGGTTTCCGCGCGCCAGGCTGGCTTTGGACGATCACCGGTTCGGCAGAGTGCCAGCTGAGCTGAATTTGAAATGTTTCCACCCGCTCGCAACTTGAGGCTCTCGACCCTGGATAGCTGACCGGTCATGAGGCGATTGATCAAGTGATTAACGATAGGATGGTTCGTTGCGGGGCTCGCAGCAGACTTGTAGAAACGTCAGACGTGTTTCGCTGCAGTTCCATGACAACTGGCAAGTCAAAGAGTGTAGTAAGGGTTTGGGAAATGTTACGGGAATCCTTACGGTAAGTTCTCATTCGACTTAACGGACTTTGAATTAGACTTAAGGGACTTACCTTATGCGGAATGTATTTCCCATCACTCGAATGTTACACCTGCCCCCTCCCCCTAGATCTGTGTCAAGTGCAAACATGTACATGAATGTGTATCAATGCTTACATTTGCAATTGCATCATGACATGCAAGAGGTTATCTCTCTCATCGGGCCGCTTTCGTTGTCGCCACCCGCCGTTTTCGCCCTCGCACTCCCATTTTTGCGCTCGTCACATATTAAACTCCGCGTCCGTTTGTGAACGCGTTTTTACTCGGTCTCCGAATCACCATCGCCCCTAACCTTCACTGATCCACCTGCCAGTGTCGGGTGCCGGTATCATTGACATTAACATTTGTTCTCCTGACCTTGCGCTCACGGAAACCAATTGATGATATAGGTTCAGCTATTCTGGTGAAGAGTGAGCTTCGCAGCGTCTTCTGCCCACAGGCATCATAGTCAGAAAAGAGCGGCGAGAGTTTTGATTTCAAGGAGTATAGCTATACGTTGTCTGCTACCATCACGTGATTGATATCTTTGATCGATGTCTTGGAGCTGACTTTGACCAAGTCGAAATGGCGAAGCGTTCTGCGACAGACCCATCATCGGATCCGTTGGTCAACGCAAAAACTCCCCGTTCCTCGGAAAAGCGCGACGCCCCTCCGCTTGACAACATCGGGGAGTTCGAAGATGCTTGGGAGGATGAGCTCGAGTCTGACGAGGACGTCGTAGATGCGGAAGATCCGAACGGTACGAGAAACAGCACGAATGGCAATGTATCTCACAGCTTTGTAACGCATGTATTATCAGGCATGGATGTTGATGAAGTCCTCCCCGCTGTCGAAGAGTCTGAGGAGCAACCACACCGCCTGGAGACGTTCATACCCGGCACGCACGCCCTAGAAAAAGACGAAGTATTAGAACCAGATGATTCCGTCTACATCATGCGCCATTCAATGGATGTGACTTGGTCATGCTTGTCCTTCGACATCTTACGGGACAGCCTCGGTGACGAACGGCAGAGATATCCCGCGACTGCTTATGTCGTGGCCGGTACACAGGCTGCCAGGGCCGATCAAAACGAGTTATCTGTCTTCAAGATGAGCTG
>JBBPOC010000316.1:0-20077 GCA_038091235.1 Tylopilus rubrobrunneus | reverse complement strand
TGGCAAACCGTCGACGGTTTGCCATCGGCTTCCTCTTTTAGACGGGCTGGTCACCAGACTACTGTTTGCTCAACTTGAACGGGCCGTTTTCGGCGACATGCCCACAAAAGGATATGGGGAGCTTTCTGAATCCGAGCTATGGTGGTCCCGACATTATCAACGGTTGAAGGGTAGCGGATACTTCGACCTCGTTATACCCCGCATTGAGCGCCTTCTTGGCGAGGAACGAGGAGGAGTTGGATTTTATGTGAAGACGGTCGTGCAGCTCCGGTGGGTACCAAGCATGCTAGACACATTCTCAGGCTCGCGTCGCTGATCAGATGGAAACTCAAGTACGCTACCAGGATCATCGATCATCGATCGATACGATGTAATGCACTAGTAGACCATAAGTGTTTTGCACGCACCAGAGTTGTCATATGGCTTCCATCATGGCCCGATTTTGATAGAAAAACACGATGGAGTAATCTCGTGTCCACATGAAATGTACGAGAAGTGGGAGTGGCCCACTAATTCAATCAAGAGATATTGACATACACATTGCTTCCAACACCGTTTAGGACCATATGTATAGGTCCAAAGTGTTGATGAGCACGTACATCTGAGTCTACTGTATGTCTACCGTACGGATACCATCCATCAATTCAACCAACGACGTCTCCTCCCGAACCTGGACCATGATCAAGCTGTCCGTCGCCACACGCCTGTACTGCGTACGCCCCAACGGTGCGAGCAGTAGTGCACCGAACGGCTGCTTCAACCGAACGACGAGCCGCAGCGCACGCGTCGCCTCGTCGAATAAGGGTTCACCTCGCGCGAAATCCTCGTCGAGGAGGGGAATGATCCAGGGGTGAATCAGGAGTGCTCCCTCCACCCCAGATAGGACGCCTCCAGTTGCAACGTCGACATCGCCCAGCATGGGTGACGTCCCACGATAAACAGGCAAATCTGATTCGGCATCCGAATCAGAAAGAGGGATAAGATTGACGAGGGGAAAAACAATGCCGGGAAGTCGTAAGCGACCAGCAAAAAGTGTGAGTGGGGGGAAGTCATAGAGGCGCCTGTACAGCGGCGTAAGCAAGGAGAGGTCGGGTAATGATCCACGCAATGCCATGACCAACTCATCCATCTTAGCGGTCTGGATGGATGCTGGAACATGCGGAGGGACGATGTTGTCGTAGACAGTGAGCTCCGCAGGGAGGTAACTGTGGTGGCTGCCTGAGCTGCCAGTCCATGCGAGAAGTGAGACGTTATCCGAACGCGTCAGTATATGCTCCAAGAGGCGACCGACAGCCTGATTCCCCTCGCCATAGATGATCGGAAGTGCAACATTGAAGATGCCGAATAAAGAGTAGGCTCTGTCTTCCTCACGGGTCGTTTGACGCCTCGATGCGAGATACAGCTTCTCGCGTGCCCTGTCCAGCCCCGGACGAAGTGTCTCCAACTCCTCCTTTGCAAAGTTCATCGACTGTTCCATCTCTGAAAGGATGACGGGTGACTCTTTGTGATTGAACATTTCCAGTCCAAGGTAAGGCTTCCAGTCTTCGGTGTAGAACTGGACGACCTCAGATGCAAGATATTCCTGATATGTCCATCCCCGCGTGTTCCAGATGCTCCGCAACAGACAGCCAATCTCCTGCGACTCTGAAAACACGCCAAGAAGGTGGACGACAGTGATGGATGAGCCACGGTACCATTTGAACATGGCAACGAGTGATTCTTGCACGATACCCTTGTCGAGCTGGTTTACGCAACAAGTATCGCTCCAGGCCCACTTGAACCGGAGAGCTTGCACCACCTTGCAGAAATTTTGAAGCTTTTTGAATGCGGGTGAAGATGGGAGGTCGTAAATCGAGTTGTTTTCGACCTCCTGGAATGTCGGCTCATGGGGCTGCCACTTGTGCGAAAACATGACATAACCGTAGAAATTCTCCACCTCCTTGCGGATTCGTTCCCGGTCGAGCTGAGTAGTCCGAATCATCGAGGACCGCAGTTCATTGTACACTGCGAGTTGCTCGAATGCAGCTGCTTGCTGTGCTTTGTCATGGAGAAGACCGGTATCGGTGTCGATGAGCACACGTGGCAAATGGCGGATAGTCTGCTCCACTGCGTTTTGTATTTCTAGAGTTGCATCTACATACCCATGACGCAGTTCTGTATAAAGCCAATCAATATTACGTGTTAGTCACTGCCACCTTTGGCAAGACTTACCACGAAGGCCTGGATTGGATGATTCTTCGAGCTTGGAAAGCATTATCCTGAATGCCTCGTATGCTTCGCTGTAATGGGTCATGCCGTGTAACGCTGCATGCTTCCCTTCATACCCTATGTAGGACGCAGGGTCGAGCTCAATGATCTGAGATAATGAATCAGCGTTGTCCTCCTGAGATCTTGAACGAAATGCGAACCTCATTACTTTTCTTGAGGAGAATATCATTGAAGTTCGTCGGATCGAGTTTCAAAGCGATCGAATAGTGCCTTATAGCTTCATCATGCTTCTTGGCATCCCTTGCAATGTCACCCAGCTTCTCTAGTTTCTCGGCCAAACGCACACGAAAGTCTACGGAGGTCCTTTAGTGGATTATTACTCAGGTGGATAATTCGCACCATGTTCCCATTGCGTGCGCTCATTGTGGGTAGCACCGTCTGTAAGCTCATCCTGCGCCTGTCGGAAACACTCGACGGCCTCCGTAAGCCGATCATCATCTTCCAAAAAGCCGCAGATGGTGCGGTATACTGTGGACTTTGGAACCTTGAACTGAACCAAAAATAGGTCACCATCCCACATGCAGCCAATTATAAAGAACACACCTTGGATGCGGCATTCAATGCTTCCTTTCCTGGGCCCCGAACCAGCATCTTCCTAGTCCACTTTATTAGGACCGGTGTTGAGAAACAGAGCGACAATACAGTAGAGTAGGCTGAGACAGCTTTGTCCTGCTCATCTGCATCCGATGCCTCATCTCCAACTCTCTCAAGTGCAGTGACGCAGCGCCGTGCAAACTCTAATGACAAAAGTTGAATACACAATGTTGACTCGCGATATCAAAACTTGCCCTGGAGCCAATCGGTAACTGACGTGTTGGTTCTTACATCGTCGGATAACGTATTCTGCAGTTTGAGCAGAGAGCATGCAGCATCGTATATGCGACCCTGAGAATAGAGGGATTCGCATTCAAGCCTCTGCTCATGCGCGGAGCAGATCCGGATCGATAGATCAGCCTTCTCCTGAGCACGGGCAAGTTGGACGCGCAAATCCTGTTCGAGAGATGTAATTTTGCTTTCTGACGAAAGGTTCATGAGTGAAACACAACTCAGGGGAGCTTGTATGGACACACGAAAGTTTTCAAGTTGGACATGTAGGTGTTGGATAGTTTGTTCGAGGGATGCGATTGTTTTGCCTGCACCAAGTTTGTGAGTGAAGTACATCATACGAGGCTCGATGGACGCACTGGAGCACTCGTCCCGTGCCTGAAGTGAGTCGATGCATTCGTCGAAACTATCTTCCTGCTGGTTGACCGTACGCTGGGAGCCGGAGAGCTGTAGACGACGTTGTTGTGCATCCTCGCCGTGGTTTGTTCCTAGTTCGTCTGGATAACAAAATATAGTGAGAGGAAGGCGAGTAAAAGAAATGAATGAGCAGACCTGATATGGTTTCATGGGTTACCGCTCCAAGTGATATAAGCGAACAAAGGCCATCCTCCGTGCGCTGAGAGTTGGCGAGTCCGTCGGGAAGTACCCGGACAGTTTTGCGGAAAGAAGTAACGACAGGGTTGACACAGGATACAGTGACGGTGACAGAGTTGTATCCACAGACGACAAGGTCGTTCGTGTCTGAGAGGGCCATGGATGAAATAGGATGATCGTACTGAATGACAGGCCCGATTTGCTGGCCAGTCGTGGTGCTCCAGAACGAGACCGACGAACCGGCCGAGGCTGCGATCAACCTGCCACTCCTTTCCAGAGCGATGCACTTGGCATTGTCGCTGCTGTGGATGGGCCATTTTGAGAGTGTGGTCCCGTTGGACGGGTCGAGACAGTGGGTGTTGCCGTCTTTAGATAGAGCGAAGAGCTGGTTGCCATCTGACCAGGCAAGGGATCGGTTATGAGAGGAACTGACTTTGATTGGATTGCTGAAGATGAGGTCTCCCTCCTGACCGTAGACGCGAACAGAGTCACGCCACGTGGCGGTGGCCAGTAACTGTTTGTCGGGTGAGAATTTCGCTCCGACCACCCAGTCATTGTGTTTCAACTTGAGGAGTTGTTTGCCAGTCCCGAGTGACCAGACACGGGCAGTCTCGTCTTCCGATCCTGTCGCAATTTTCGTCCCATTGAACGAGATGTCGACTGCACGCACCGCCCGCAGGTGTGCCCTGAACTCGGTCTTCTTTGCGCTGTTTGCCGCATTCCAAACGGTCACCAAGCCATTGCTCGTCCCGCTGACGATCCACTGTCCATCGCGTGACACTGCAATGGCGCCTAGAACCCCACTCCCCGCGTCCATTGGCATTCCCACTTCGGTGCCATCTAGAATGCGCCACTTTTGCATCTTGCCCTCATCGCCACCGCCCACGACATGCTCTCCATCAGCGAGCAACGCGACCGAACGGATCACTCCTTGACAATCAATCTTAATCCGTTTTGCTCCCTTTTCGTGAAGAGGAATCAGCCTTCGCAATCAGCTCATCGAAATTGGGTTATCAATCACCTTGTCTACATCATATTCGACCCTCTCTGTTTCTGTTTGCTTGTTGTTTCGTAAGGAAGGCCTGTTTTCATCATCCTCTGTTTCTGTGAGTATCGTCCAATCGACTGACTTGTCCATGTACTCACTTTGCCGTCGCAGACCTGCCCTTGAAAACATACCCAGCTAGAAGTGATGAAAATAGACTGCGTGGTCGTCGACTAGCGCGCTAGGTGAGCCCGCGGTGTTGCCCGCTCGCACCCACGTGTCTCCTTGCAATTCCCGCACGCAGAATCTCGTGCCCTGGGTGCTCTTTTTTTATCCAAGTGAATAGTACCCTTGACCCTACCATCATCAATCTGATCAACCGCAACCTGCACTTCAGTAAGCTCGTCACTAAATAAATCTAGTGTCATCAGCCGCATAGATTCATGCACAAAGACGCCTTTTACATTGGTCCGCGATACCTGCATTGTGTAGGTCTGAGGATTATCATCACTCCCTGTACGGTTTCATGTTCTTGTCAACATCGTCCGATCGATCGACTTGCCCATTCGCTCACTTCGCCGTCGTGGACCTGTCCTTGAAGACAATGAGGTGAGGTCGATGAAAGCGGGCTCTGTGGTTGCCTTGAACGCCTGATGAGCCAGTAGTGCTGCCTGCTTACACCCACGTGTCTCTGTATCACGCAGAATTACCTTGAGCTGGGCGCATCTCCTGATCCATGTAAATGCAACCCTCGACCTGACCGTCATCATTCTATTTGCACTCCAAACCGTTGCCCCATAAGCTCGTGGCTAAATCCCAGACCGATATACGCCCAAACTCCCCTTTTATTGGTCCGCGACACCTTCACCATGTACATCGGGGGTACAACAGGTCCCCGATAGATCTTGGGGACTCCCTCGCACTTTTCCATTTATTGGGCAGAGTTTTTAGAGATTCTAAGGGATTTTAATGTCAGTAAGCGCATGACAAATTGCCAATTAGTCGATTTTTTGGGCAGTTTGCTCGGGTGCTTATAAGGGCAGGTAATATCTTATCATCAAGCAACATGATGACTCGTATGCTCGCAAAACGCAACATATTTATACTACCATACAAAGGTTTCCCAACATGTGCAATCTAGGGGTTATTTCGACATAGCTACAGATACAGCCATTATTGCTGCAGAGGGGTATATCTCGACATTCACTCGTAACTTGACTAATAATATGAGTCAATACACTGAAGGGTCTCACTACTTTCAGTCGCATGACACACTTGTGATCCCGACCGTTCACTTTGACTCCATGACCTTGTCTATACAACAAGCACAATTACTAACATGCACTCGTCATAGTCGCTCGGTGTCTGGAGTGAGAGAGACATTAGAAGTTACATGCCTCAAGGCGACGGTTGACCATCATCAGCAAACTCACCCCTTCCTGTCCAGTCCCTTCCCAGACTGTCCAACACTAGCCAATCTAGGACAGTGTTCTAGCCTCTCTAGCAAGGTACCTAACTGGCTAGAGCTGGCTAGATCTGTCCCAGTGTTATTCCAGACTGGACCAGCCTGTCAAAATGTGTGAACTTGCTCACTGGTAGGTTGCCAGTAAAATGACTAACTCCTGTCAATGGCTGTCATAGTCTGGGACAGCCTGTCTACAGCAACAATCAGGCACAACAGATGATCCCATATTGAGATAGCTTTAGTCACGGTGCGATAACATGATGACATAATAGTAATGACATGATGTGTGGTAACATAATTATTAGGCCTGATTATCGTGATAACGTAATACAATTCAATCAAGCACGACATCAAAACCACCAGATGCCGACAACAAAGACTGACCACTTTGTGCACCTCCACTCCCAATTTCCGCCCACCTGCAACGGAGATCCTGTGTCTTCTGGGCATGGATTGGAGACGTGTCACATTTCCGCATGAGTCGCAGCATGTCAAGGTATACCGGCATGTAGGTCGCCACCCTAAAATTCACCTCGCCTTGAGATGACGCGATTTCGTCAAGAACAACTTTAAGCTAAAAGTAATGGATCAGTTTATGCATAACAATTGCAAAAAGTGAGGGTTACCGCCGTGGCAGCAATGGCGACAGAAACTCTGGGAACCTCGGGGCCAAATACCTCAGGAAAGCTTTTACCAACGCTTTTGTCATTGCCGTAGAAGAAATCAATCACAAGCCCAGACAACGCAGGATGCGCCAAGTTATTCGTCTTGCCCTGCAAAGATCGTCAGTACATACCTCCAAGTACCAAGTTGCTTACCTTGTCGTCCACACCGTCCCGTAAAAACAATCCGTTGTCTCCTAAGAGCTCCAATGCGATATCCTTATTGGCTTCACGGCGGTTCTCTGGATCCCACTGATAGCGCTGCGTGACGAAAACCCGGGCTTTCTTTCGCAAGGCAGATCGCCAATTTCCTAGATCCTCCCACAGCTGTCGGGATGTAGTTAGTATGTAGGTCCCATCGGGAAACGAGAACTTGCCAGTTTACAAATGTCGTTGGCATAGTGGGGCCACCAGCCTGCGTCAAAAAAGTCCGTCAAGCATTCTAACATGTGATCCATGAGCAATTACCTTCGGGAACAATCAACGATTGGGCACGACGTTCTTGAATTCCTTCCTCGATATATTCCATCGCATTTTTGTTGAACCCCGCACGGTGTGGGAAGGCATTGACCGATGCTGCATCGCAGTGCGAGAACTGTTTCGCACGTTCGATGATGTCGCGAACGGCGGGTTCGTAAAACTGTAGCTGAGACGGTTCAGCACCCTCAGTTGCAGGGCGGACCAGAGGCTGGGGCTGGCTGAGCTCGGGATGAGGAACGGGCTGGCTGGGCTCCGGTGTTTGTGTGTCTTCGCGTGGGTTGGACGTGGTGCTCAGAGTGAGGGTTGAACGTTGCTGCTGCCTAACGACAGCTAAGTCTGAGTTGCTAGGGAGGCGGGGGGCACGATTGCGTCGACGGTGCTGGGTTACAACATCGTCGGCTTTTTCGTGCGTGTTCATGTTAGCTGGTAGTAAGGTGTTAACATACGTCCGTGAAATATAGAGCGTTATACCTTGGCCTCGTTCGTATCTCGACACATTTGGCTCTACAAACTCTTCGGATGAGCAAAGGACACATGTATACCAATGTACATACCTTCAGGCCGGGAGGAAACTCGACGTGGCCAGGAGATATCTGTCGCTGGTGTGGATGCAGGAGCGGCTGAGGCACAAGGGATTAATAAGTATTAATGAGGAGAGAGCCTAGTACCTCGGGATCCAGAACCGCGCTCCGTTGTATCTTCACCTCGCAACACTGCTTCTGCAAGCCGCTCGTCTTCACTTGGCGCTCGCTCATCAATTTCAATTCCGTTGACGTCGTCGTCGTTAGGCTCGAGGACACTATTCTGACCCTCGCGGTGCATGGATTGCCAGTGGAACGTTGCGGAACGACTAACGGGAGGTGAGTTCAGTCCTTCAACGGGGTCTTTGAATAGACCAGCCGCAGCTCTGACACCCTGGGAGGATGGAGGGGGCCGAGGTAATGCTGACCCTCCATCCTCTCCTGCAAATTGAAAGTCAGTGTCGCCAGCTCAAGGCCGCAAACGACGCACGAGTAGATTCACCCGCATCAAGTCCGTTCTGGCATCGTAAATCATGATGAGCAAATACACGATGTCCAGACATGATAATTACTTACCTTGGCCAAAGATGAAGCTTGCGACATGCGAGGAGGAGCCTCAACACCAGACTGAGAAGCGAACTCCAGCATTTGGAGGTGAGAACGACGACGAGAGGCGCCTTCCTGGTCATTTTGAGTGGAAGAGCAAACCGAAGCCGCGCGAGATGTCGGAGCAGTGGACACACGAGAGGCAGTGCGAGAAAACAACGAGCTAGCACGGGAAGAGGGAGGAACAGAAGGGTTGGAAATGGTCGCAGAACGTTCTTCTTGGTCAGTATCCGGCACCTTGAAACCGAACTGCTGTCCCGGTGTCGATAAAGTGAATGACGGTCGAATTTCTGGGGGCAGCTCCGCGTCGATCTGCTTAGCCTTGAGACGGGGTCGTGGACGTGACTTTGGATGCAGTAGTGACTCCATATTGGAAGCAGGTGCCATGGGATTCACTGCCAGATCCTTGGTGGCAGCATCGAGCTGGACTTGTCGTTTCGACTTGGCCTTCTCGACGGCTTGTACTTGCTCAAGCCTTTGCATCTGTGACATCCAACCGCCCGTCCCCCTTCCATTACGCGAAGACCGTCGAATCGGAGAATCTGAGGGCAGTGAGCAAGAGTCGAGCGAATGCAATAGAGAAGCTGAAAAATACCGGGTGGCACTTGAACTTCAGTCTTGGAACGCTTTGAGTAACCCGAGATCAGACCAGGGTCGTCTTGGTCATCATCTAACTCGAGTTGGTCGGAGTCGATGTACGCTGCTTTGCGTTTGGGAGGCATACCAGTGGGTGAAAAGTGTGAACGCGAGCCGTGACTTTAAATAAGATCCCGACAGGTCTTGGCACCAAACAAACTCAAAAAAAAAATACGAATTAAGTACGCTACCGAATTACACATTGTAGAAAAACATGGAGGACCTACAACCTACTGGATATACGTACTGCACTGGAATAAATTAGTCGTATCCTTCATCATCATGCAACGCACGGGTTGGAAATCAAGTAAAGAAGGCAGAGAAGGCGGGAAAAGGGAAAGGGGAAAGGGGAAAAGGAGAAGAAGGGAAAGGGAATGGCTAGGTGTCCGTGTGCAAGGCGGGCGGCGCGGTGTGAGAATACCATCCGCGAGAGGGCCCAACTGTTTTTCGTCGACGCTTGGGATATCGATCATCGTCGGCGTCGGAGAGGCGCCTTCGATTCGAACTTGAACGTGAGGTAGGCGACTCAGCAGGGGTGGTAAAGCCAGATCCACTGATCTCACGGATGGGGGCGGGGCGTTGTATATGAGCAGGGAGACGATGATGTGCACGTAAAACATCTGCGCGTACTAAAGAAGGCGCAGGCGCCGGATCCGCATCGACATCGAAACAGTCCGGGCTATCGCAAGACGACTCCTCGGAGGCGGTAGCGGGGGATGGAGAGTGAGCAAGTGATTCTGAGGCTGACGCACCATCCTCCGAGGGTAGAATTTTGGTCCAGTGCTCGTCCGTTAAGTCACACAATGCCTCTAGAAGGGCGCCGATCATGAAGTCATGGGTGACTTCATCTTCATTGAGGATGAATTTACCGTCGCAAAAACGCATCGGTAGGACAATCTTCTCGCGGAGCTTGGTGAGGAGTGGGATCAACGGACGAAAATATGGAGAGATATGTGGGAGTATGTTGGAGGACCAGCCCAGATCGGACTGGATGGTTGTCGTTTTAGCATACGTGGGTTTGAAGGAGTTGAAATACGTGTCGAAGCAGGAAAGTCCAGCCCCGGTTTTGACTTCGTGAGGCTTCTCGAAAAGTACGCATATCCCGACCAATACGTAGAATATTGACTCGAGATCGTGGATGGGCTTGTGAACCACCAACTTTCCAGGTCCTGCATGCGCCAATTCTGCGGCCATCCAAGACCAAGTTCCCTAGAGATACATTAGCTAAATGTTGAAATCAAATATGATTTTGACATTACCGTGCGTTGAAGTGGGTTAGAGTCAATTGAGGGATGAGAGGGGTCCAGGGGCTCTCCGGCCATTTGGACCTTTATGTCGTGGTTACTTCCCAGCTTTGTAACTGGGACGTACTCCACAGGACTCTGAGTCACTTGACTCGAGTCGTCACGTAATCGTGCAGGAACAAATTCTTCGCTGCAGATCGGGGGGATTGCTTTGGTATCGGATACTGCTGTTGGATCGGGGGTAGTGGGCCTTGTAGAAGGCTGGGAAGAAGCGGAATCGATGGGGACTGCGTAGCCCCAATCAGCGAAAAGGCCGCGATAGCACACGAATTCCTTGATCTTCTGGCGAAGAGACATACATGTCTGCTTGGGGAGGACGTCGAGAAACTCGAGGCGGTCGCCGGCATCGGGTTCAAGATCAGCACAAAGGACGAGCAGCAAGTTGAACAAACTAATGTCACGATGGAGAATACCCGCTTTCACGAGTGCCTCCTTATGAGCTGCAATACTCTCAGTGAAGAAGCTACGGATGCAAGTAGGGATTACGACGTACTTGTAATGAAGTCAATGAATACTACCAGGAGCTCCGCTAAGGAGTGAAATTCTAAAACCTCGACACCGACAGGCGTGGTCACGAGACGAGACAGGACGCGAAGTTGATACTGGCGTTTGCTCGCTTTGCGGCTGGCCTCGGAAAGGAGAGAGCGAAGTAGATGTGTCGAGCTGTTGAATGCCGTGTCACGATGGATGGGATGTGAGGCTTGAACTTGCTCTTCGTGTACAAGCTTCGGCACGCCGGCGACTCCGGCGGCGTTTAGCATCGAGAGGATTGTCCCTTCCGTGAATTTTCGTAGCGGATCGATCCACGAGTCTTTGACGACGACTCGTACGCCTCTGCAGGTCTGTGGCCACACCGGGTCTGAGCCCCCGGTCCCGGAATCGCCCAGATTCATTGTACCGCTCCAGACGGTTGTCCCGCGCCCATGCATGATGTCTGAGATGAAAAGGAGTTCGTCTACCGTAATCTCCTTCAAATCCTTGTCCCCCTTCCACGCGATCAACACGCGCTTCTTCCCGGATTTATCGAGCAAGGAAACGTCGAAACCCAGCTGAGCTAGATCAGCCTGTGAGAGCCCAACTAGAATGCGTAGAAACATCTCCGGGTCGGAGTGAATGTCGAAACATTGCGTGTCCAGTGAGCCCCCCCGGTCGAAAAAGGTCAAACCGACGGTGGACCCGAGTACTCGGAGGGAAGGGGCGGAGTGTCGCCCATCCTGGGCGGTTAGAAGGACAGATGTTTTCCCTGCCATTTCGATAAAAGATGATTTCAGGGTGGTGGAATTCTTCTTGCTCTTCATCTCGCCCAGCACATGGACATTCCGCCAGTCCATTTCGTTGGCGTTCGTACAAAGAGCCAAGTCTGGCTTTCGTTGTAAAAAGGCCCCGGTGAAAACCTTTGTGGCACCTCGACCGTGCCATTTCCTACGCAATCGTTAACGTTAGTCAACCGGTGCAGTGAGACGTTTACCACTCACTTGTCAGTCTTTTTGTGAGTGATTTTCTCGACTGCGCCCTTTACTTTGTTGAAAAAACCTGCCATGTGTTGTTCTGCATTCTTCCCCGTCGTGGCTTTCGGAAAGCCGGACCATCGCTCCTCTCCCTCGTTGGTCATCCCATACAACCGTTGAGCCCGTAGGTTTTGCATAACGTGAGACATCGTTTCAGGTCCAAACAACAGGGAATCCGGGAATAGTTCTTCAAGGAACTCTCGACTTTCGGACTTGCTTAGGTGCCAGCGGAAGTTCTTGGTATCGTTGTCCACGAGACGATCCATGTTGGGCCGATAGGCGTCAGATTTTCGCCTATATCGCAATGGTATACAGGAAAGCTGTGGAAACTGTCAACTATGGGGGCATGGAATAAAAGGTGAGCACTACCTGGGTGTCGTTCCGCGGTGTTGCATGTGCACGCACAGGTCGGCGCTGCGAACGTGTCAAATTACACGAACCGTTTTAGGGAAATAGATACAACCTTCAAGCTGGGCGCGCCTCCCAGTTGCATTTCCGAGTCAACGTCCATCGAGAAGCAGGGCGAAATATCACAGAGGTCAGTAGAAGTTGTAGTCGGTCCCAATGGTCGTGCAGCAGCCTCGCTACTCAATGCCCACTGCCCACATGGTTGGCACAAGGCAACCTCATGCCATTCACAGCCATTACATGCTAGTAGGTCTCGTTCTGATCAATCAATACATGCATGTAACTACTTGTTACACGGTAGGGGACAGGGCATAGAAGAATTCCTTGGACGAAAACTTGTTCAGCCAGAATTCAGTAGACAATTCGTAACTACTTTGATGAGTCAAACGGTTGTGAGCAACATCACCAAAGTGAGGGATGAGATGAGCGGGTGACCGAACCAGTGAAATGGGAATGACGTCCCCAATGCGACTACCGTCGGGTCGAACTGCACGGCGAAGAAGGTGCATACCGGTTCCGGAGTGAATGGGAAGTCCACGTTGAGGAACGATGTCGAAACGCTGCACATATGCAACAAAGTGGTCGGAATGGAGGAGACGAAATATCATTCGTAACTGGACAACGGAATGATCTAGGAGCGATGTGAGTAGCGAATTGTTGCCATGTACCAAGAGTACCAACCGTCCAGGCCTTGTTTGGGCCAAGAACTTTCTGGTTTCGCATTGGCGACAACTGCGTCGTATAATCCATAAGGGTTCTCGACCGAAGGGGGGATTGCGCGCAGTGTCTGTGGTTGGTCTGGAATATTCTTGTGGTATTGCATTTGTTGGATACGGAGCTTGTACCAGATTTGAATGCGATCAGATGGTAAATGACGAACCTCGTTACGATTCCTGACACCTGACACGGGGTGCGATGAGGATGTCACGACACGGGATAAATATTCATGAAGGGCAGGGATGAGATCAGGGATGTTGAATTTAATGGCAGCTTCGTCTATCGTCATGCGTAGGGAGGGTTTCAGCGCGAGATGGAAGGCGGAAGTCGCAGTGGAGAAAGTTCGATGGGGTTTTGGAGCAGTTGGATAGATACCTCGAGCGAGGGCGTCAGCGATTTGAAAGTAGTTAACTCGATCGAATGCCGTTATGCCCAGGTGGTTGGAAAGTGAGACATCGTCTGGGTCTGGCTCGTGTTCATCATCCTGATCGAATCCTTCGTCGTCGTCCTGGCCGTGTCCTTCCTCTCTTCTCTCCAGGAAAGTAGCGATCTCGAATCGCAGGCATTTCTCGGATCGATCTAGGTGACGTGCAATTTGACTGTAATAGTCCTGGTTGTTACCTGCGCGAGCAGGAACTTTGATTTCCTGCACGTGCGCATGCTCGGTTGGGTCAGCGGACCATTGCATCACCGGGCCAGAACGACGGATATCGGAAACGACGCTTTGGAGGAGTTCCAGTTTGGGAATCTCCCAGCCTTCCTTCCGCCCCCCCGCACGTACAACGGCATCCTTATGGTCGTGAAATTCCTGTAACACCTGCGAAAGCTTGTGAAGCGAAGCGTCGGTGAAAGTTGGTGCCTGTGCGAGATACCGGAATTCCACGAGCGCTCGAACAGCGACCAGGAAACGAGGCGGGACAGCGCCAGCAATAACGCCAATCAGATAGCGTTGTACGGCCCGATGGTCACGGCCGGTGACCTGCTTGAGATTGGAAATGCCGTCCTCAAAGGAACGATACCCGACGGGCGTTTGGATCAACGCAAAACGGAAGTCGATCTCTTGCGCTCCTACGACGATGACGCACCACTGCGTGTCGTGGTCCCAACTGAAACGATGGAAATGGTGGAGTGGTTCGGTGTGAAGAAAGGATGAGGGTTGTGAAAGCAGCCAGTCCACCCAGAACGGCTCCAAAACCCCGTTCAGTCCGAGTTCCCTGATAAGCTTTAAGAATTCCTTGTAATCGGGTGGGTCGTGCGCACTACGCGCAGTTCGGATGGCAATGAGAGTTGTCGAGGCTGTACGGGGAGGGTGACGAATCGGATCTCCAAAGTTCTTCGCTTTTGCCGTCGTCACTGGAGAAACTTTGGGGTTCGTACAGGCGAGAAGCGATTGCTCTGGGGTGTCAGCAATCCAGGCTACAAGCGGTGTGTAACAGTATCGAAGATTTCCCATCGGGTCGCTCATCATTATACCCACAGCAGCGGCAGTCTTCAGAGGCTGCAAGACGAAGTCGAGTGCTTGATGAAAAATGCGGTCCTGCAACAAGCTACGCACGCGCGTGTTCTTGTGTATGATTTTGGGAATCGGGAGTAGGGCGAGAAGCATATACCCGTGAAGGGATGTTTTGCTGCGAATGTCGGCATCGATATTTGCGAGGCTTAGCAGCACAGGATGCGCTAAGCGGTTGCCAGTCATAACCGAAATATTTGTCTTGTCGGAAGACAATACGACGCCTAGGAGGGTGCTTCCGATAGGAAGCTCCCGCTATCATAGCGAGTAGTTATGATATGTGTTCACCGGTAGTAGCGATAGTCAACGTACCTGCAGGTCCCAAGCCTGATTACTGCTCATCCAATCGTTGTAAATACGACATATCTTCGCAGACGAGGTCCATATTTTCCGAGGTACAAAGTGTATATGTGGAGCAAGCAACGGGTTGGTGAGAAGCGCCTGGAGACACTCGAGAGGTCGACGGTAGAATAGTCGGACAGCGTGTTTCGTCTTTCCTTCTTTGGGTTTCAGTGCCTCGCAAAACCACGCAGGTCCAGAGGGTAGCATTTCTGCACGAGACCGTAGTTGCTTTCCCGTCCGAAAAGAAAGCGGTACACATTTGAGCTTGACTAAACTCAGAAGATGAATTCCATGTGAGGGAAAGGACTGAACGTACAATATCAAGTGATAGCAATGAGTCGATTGCGGACAAACTGAGCCGAGAGCGGAGGAGCCAGGACGCAAATTCCCATTCCTCTCGAGATGCGAAGGGATAATAAAGATTCTCTTGACGCTCGGCTGCATACTTATCCTCCCTGAAGTTTTCCATGAACGACTTTCCGCCAGGAAACGCCTCACTGCAGCCCTCAAATTCTTCAGCGAAGACCTCCGGCGAACTTGGGCGTTCTATCCTGTGGTCCGAGTCCGAGTCCGAGTCCGAGTCCGAGTCCGAGTTAGGGCCCATGGTAATATCAGGATCAGCAAGTTGAGGTTCCTGGTCTTCATAGTTTGATTGAGTATCATTGTGGGCAAGAAACTGAAAAGGGTCTTCGCCGCGAGACTGACTGGCCATCGGTGGAGGATCCATTGGAATGCGAGTAGGTTGAACCTGAGGGTCTTCAAAAAGAGTGCATGCTCCGTGCAATGTAGCCCCACATGAGCCGGATGGTTGATTCATGTGCTGCAGAACGTTGGTTTCTGAGCAGAACCGCTTGCCGCACCGAGGACAACTGATGGTCTTCCGCTTGTTGCGATTCAATTTCACCTTGGGCATTTCAGGCCAGCGTATCAACCGTTGAAAGCTTAGTCTGTATTCGCACGATTGGCTACTATATTACGCATAGAATGTGAGATCGCCGTACTTTGTCGGGGAAAGTGTCAGATCTATAGGTCATTATCCTCTCTATTAAGCAATCTCCCGCACGCCTACATCTCAAGCCACTATGTATTAGAACGAGCGACCGAAATCCATCGGATCAAGCACTTCAACTTCAAGTTGTTTCCATTGCATGTGTTTACCGTTGTTTGCACATGCCCATGCTTCCCATCGTTTACACCATCTAACAACCGAGCACCCGGCCTCAATGACATCGACACGACAACCTGTGCTGGGATTCGAGCACGTATCGGATGCCATTTTTCACCTCTCCCCGCTCGCGACATCCTTTCTGAACCCACATACCATAGCGCACCATATCTCTCATCCCTCTGATGTTCAGGCACAGCCTTTGGCGAGCAACGAGGAAGCTGCGCCGCGAGAAGGAGCCACCGATCCGACAGATTTCGATTTGCACGTACGTGGATAAAGCATTGAGTGCCTTATGACTTACCCGTATTTCCCAACAGGACGATATCGTTCCAAACCCGAGGAACTCTACCGAAGCATACCTTCTATTAGCGGTCGCTCGTGCTGACCGTCAGGTTCGGCTCACTCGCAAAAGCCTAGCGCTTCAAGTCATCCACCTCAACACGCTCGTGCTTCAGTACAATCGCCTGCTGTTGGAAAAAACAGAAAAGGATCTGCGTTCAGCTGACAAGTTTGTTGGCCGTGTTCGCTTCGTGGTCCGACAGTGTGGCCTACCGGTCACGCTCGAATATGCAATGCGAGACTCGCCGGCCGGCTCGGAGGAATGTTCTGCACGCCGTGAGTTGTGCTTCAGTTGAGCTAACTGTATACGCAAGCTTATCGTTGCCGCAGATATGCTACCCAGGCAGCCTGATACCAATCACGATGACCATATACCCTCGTCTTGTTTGACACACCCTTCAATCGATGTTGTACTGGATTAGTTCGTCACATTTTCCGGGTTGACGTTGATCTCTTAGGGTGCATTCATAGGCACACAATTGTTTTTTTAGATCCGTGCGTACTACTGCTGCTTGGACTAGGTAGTATATACCTGCTGGTGCCTCCAAGTTATATGCAAGTTGTCGATTCTGACCGTGCGATACCTAGCGTGACCACGCTGCGAAACGAGAAAGTAAGAAGGGGATAAGTAGAGCTCGTTAGTTATATATGCATACCTTGGAATACAAACAGACAGAACCGTCTACGAGCTCAGCTCGCCCGAACCCTTAGAAACCGAGGCAAATAAGTGACTCGGACGAATCCGGCCGTAATCCGAGCGCAAGCAGATAGCGAGAGCACAGCCGCGACGGATTCGTACCTTATGTTGTCCTCATCTTACACCTTCAATACGGACGGCTCCAGCTTTCCATCCATTTCTTTGTGCGATTGCGACCGAGCGTTAAGCCCGTAAACTCTAGGCCATTCTCATCGACACTGTAGTAACCATTGGGAATTGGAATCAAGTTGGATAGTCCAGGTGAGTGTTCCGTCGATTTTCTATTCTCCTTTCTTCCACGGAGTGCCACTGCTTTGAGTCGTATTGGCTCGCGACGTGGTTCGTTCGGTATCCTTCCAAGTCATCTCGGCATTTGGTCTAACGCCGTTTGTATCTCCTAGCTTGATTGATTTTCGCTGGCTCCTTGGTCATTTCTTGCGACATCCGTGTTCGGGTCCTCTACTCACTGGAGTCGTTCAGCCGTTTCGGCTTCCCGATCGTCCAGCTCGATTCACCTTCCTACACATATTCCTTCCCCGGTTCATTTCTCCGACATCCCACTGGGCCTTATTCGGCCACGCGGTCACCGTCAATCACTCTCCAGCTATGTTCACCCCGTTTACTCCCAAGTTCCCTACTTGACACTTGAGCGCGCCCGAGCTTTCCCTCCTCGCGTACTAGTAGGCCCTTCCTCGCGTAGGCCCTCGCTCACCCACATGGTCACCGTGCCCCATGAACACACGACATCAACATGTCCATCAACTGCACCCACCACGTTGACTTCCCTCCCCAGCCGCGTCCAAGCCCAACCCCTAGGTATCGGTTCATAGCTCGACCCTCAGTGTCGCGTTGCCGCTCTCCCCTCTCCTACTTGACTTTTCCCACCTCTCGCGGGTCCTCATTCGATCACGCGGTCAACACGCAATGCGCTAGAACTCCCTGGATTGTTCTACGATGATCTCAAGTAGCCAACGTCGGAGTCATATTGGCCGTGCCTACCGCTATGCAGCGCGACCAGCCAAGTCTCGTCCATGTCCCAACACGTACTTGTAGAGCATAGAGGCCAGGACGAGGACAGCAAGCCAGCATGCTGCCAAAGAAGGCGACGATGTCCTCAATCGTCCCCGGCCCACTGCGTAGTGCGAGGAGCCATGGACGACTCCGACGCCTGCCGTTCGTGTGTCCGCCCCACCACACAGCGCGAAGAAGCAAGGACGAGGACAGAGCCAACGCACTATCTGTCTCGAGGAGGTGAAAAACATGATGACGACGACACCCTCAATCGTCCCAACGCCACTAGTATGTAGCCATGGACTCAAGGATCACGGTGATGCCTGCCTTTCGTACCCGTCTCACCATCCATATTGACCATTCCAAAGGGGACAACAACAGGACGACTACAACGACGTCCTCCTCCATCGTGCGGGCGAGAAGCATGACGACGACACCTGCTGTCCCACTGTGTAGCGCGAAGAAAAGGTCAGCGTTAATGTGCCGTCCGTCCGTCCCGAGTAATGCGAGAACAGGATGACGACGCCGCCCTCAAGCTAAAGATGCCGACGAGATCTCGTTCTCGTCTCACTATGTAGCGCATCGAGGCCCAAGCAGGACGACATGACCCCCGTTCCACTACATACGCACAGCCACCGCGAGGACAACGGCAAAGTCTACACCTCGTACCCGCCGGTGCTCGTCCCACCATGTACTACTTAGACTTGAGATAAGTCGAAGGATGAGGACAACCTGGGCCATTTATTGTCTCGGCAACCTGTACTTAGCTAGCATTTTATCGTAGTTGTTGTCCTTCGAGTCGGTGGCAGTGAGTGTGAATGCACGACTTGGACATCCGCTACAGTGATGCAGCTCGGGCCAGCAAATACTAGCGCGCTTCCAAATTCTCCCAGGGTACCTACTGTATGACAGGGAATTCCAGTCTGTCAAAGCCTGTTCCAAAACGGGACGTACTATGACTCATGTCACCTCGGCTAACTATAAGGGTCGGTTTGCTGATGTGTGCTGGATTGTTTCCTCGTCCTCGTCGGAGTCAAACTGCTAGAAAGCACGATGAGCTTGTGTTGATAATATTAAATTTGTACTTACATCGAGACCCGCAACATGGTCCAGAGGATAAGAAGTTTTGTCGGGTGATGAGGAATGATGCAAGGCGACCTCTATTTCTGCTAACCGGTTCAGGGACGCACACCTTCGCACATCGCGTTCCAAGGACTTGTGTGGGCGTTGACGTTTTCCGAGAGAGGGCATGGGGAGCGAAGGAGTAGGGGGAGATGTGGGGCTATTGGCAGGCGAAGTGGCGGGAGAACGAGCGAGGGGTGGAGTGGCAGGACGACTTGACTGGGATGATAATAGGCTTGGGTACCTGGGTGGTGCGGGTCCATCATGATGCACTAAAGTGTCTTCGCCAGGATGGAAAATGCCATTTTTTTCATCGACATGCCGCGGACGCGTTTGTGATGGTCGGCGAGAGGAGGTGGAGTAAAGTGGAGGATGAGCTGACACGTTGGCGTGCAACGGTGCAGTCTGTGCGTATGGCGACCCAAGCGGTGGCGAGCGTCTGGCGAGCACTAGAGACTTTTCGATGGTGGAATGAGAAGTGGGGACAAACTCACGCGCTCGAAGTGGTGTCATCGAAGTTGTGGAAGTCCTCTACGTGGCTGTGCCTCCACGCACAGACCGACACGGTGTAAGGCGACTAGCTCGGTACTAGCAGGACTGTTCGTCTTTTTATCGAAGAACGGCACGGGAACGGAGCGAGTGTTCGTATTCATGTAGATACAGTACATAGTAGCACCAGTGCGCACTGAGAACGGACCAGGACAAACGAAGCGAGAAGCGCGAGGGGATGGCAAGGTGAATATTATCGACGAGACTCGGAAGGTAGGAGGCGAGCAGACAAGAACCAGGCAGAACCACAAAAAAAAAAAAAGAAGGTGGAGGGACCCGTTGGGGGTAGTAGGAAGCATCATGTATACCGCCGAGGCATTCGGGACAGTTTGGGTGGCGAAGGATGCCGTTTCCCGTACG
>JBBPOC010000315.1:0-20108 GCA_038091235.1 Tylopilus rubrobrunneus | reverse complement strand
TAATCAACATCGTCTCAACATCGTCCGGACATCCTTCGTCGATGATGGTACGACTTGTCAGGACCACAGCGGTGAAAGCACTTGACACGCTCCGGGAGTGTATCGGCGCCAGGCTCATCAACCAGACGATATCTACGTCACTGGAGGCTCTCCAGGACGGCCCTTCAAGCTCTTCGGGGGTCATGTCGGTAAGTGGTTGGGTTGCCAAAAACAACATTGGGGTCTCTAATGCGTAATGCACTAGGTTCGGGCAGCGACAGTGTTCCCCGTGTTGATTCTTACGTTGATCACTATCCTTATGACGGTATCCAACGCCCGAGCACTTGCGTCGCTCTTCGCCGTGGCTGGGAATGCCCTCAGCAAGCGCTTGACGACCATCTTGACGTCGAGTACGACGGCAGAACACCTTCAGACAAAACCGCAGACCGCATCAGAATAGGTATGCACTCCCTCGTGCTTCGCTTTCTTGTGCTCACCTGTCGTAGGGAGCTACCAGTGGAAGCTTCTCTCGCTCTGTGGATTCGGTCTGTACCTGTATTCCCATCATTCGTGTGCCAGACTCACTATTTCTAGGCTGTACGGCAGACAACGTGAATGACCCACTGCGACAACTCTCCGCTTTCTTGACCTGTCGTTCAGATATGGATTCAAGCCATTGCCATCATCCTGCCTCGCGTACAGCAACACTACTCAGGTACACAGTCCGCTCAGCATAGCCAACTCGCTTCCCACTAATACTTGCAGTTCCCGACAATTACATCGTGATACTCTGCTCTGACCTGGTCGGTCGGAGCGCCGCGTTTAGCGCGACCCTCTTTTTCACTGCCTTGTTCGGCACGCTCGCTTCATTCACTACTTCATTTCTCAGTCTTTGCATCCTCCTCTTCGTTCCTCGGCAGCGCAGTCGGCGTAAGTATATCGTCATCTACCCTGGGGTACTCTCCTTGACTCGTACACAGGGTTCTATGCCGACAGATGGCACGCTCCTTCTCGAGCACATGCCAAAAGGAAAACAGTGTTTCGTCACCGCACTCTCCGTTTTCTTCTCTTTCGGCTCTGTCCTTGTTGCGCTCATCATTCTTCCTGGACGTTCGTGTTCATCGAAGGAACCTTGCAATCCCTCCACTGGAAACAAAGGCTGACAGTATGTCCTCCTCTGTCTTGGCCTCATCGTAAGTACAGCCCGTCGTGCTGAACATCCTTATTCATTTATCTGTACAGACACTATCGATGTTGTTCGCACGCTCCTATTATTCCGTTTGCACGAGTCACCCCGGTACCCCGTCACGGTCGATATCAAGAAGCTTTAGAGTCCCCCCCAACTCATTTCTCGCTTCAACGGATCCGCCTTCACTTCAGACCTCGACGATGTATGCGACAAACGACAACCTGAACGCTGTCCCCCTCAACTGGGTCTGACGAACGCGGGCCTTTCCTCTCGCCCTCACAAGACACGCTCTGTTTCGAGACAGACAGGAATGCAAATAGCAACGGTGCATGTACTGAGCCACCAGCGAGGGACGACGGCGTCAAAGACTATCGATCCACGGATGACTCGCCCACCTCCCTCGATTCACATTCGTTCGTGACGCCCGTCGAAGAATGCCCCCACGGAGACTCAGTGCGGTTGACATTGAGGACATCCCCTCGTCCTCTCGCCCAGACGCGCTGCATGACGAGACGAAGCGTCGACCCTAGATTTCACGTGCTCGCTGTCACTCTGGACAGTCACGCTTGTCCCGTGCCTCCTCGGTGGCTTCGGCTGAGCTCGAGAGGCGGTGCAGGAGCGTGCCGGCCGGGTGGATTAGGCGATCCTTGATAGCATGGCTTGATCGCGTAAGGATGGTGCTAACTCCCGAGTGGTGTTGGACAACGTTGTTGGTGTGGGCGGTGTGGTTTTTAATGTCACTCGGTGCGTCACGCGATCGATGCGTCGTCTACGTTGCTGAACCCAAGCGCCAGCTTCCACGATGTTCAACGTGTACTATCCCAAACCGTTGGAGACGGGGCCGAGGGGGCATCCATCCCCGAAATCGCTTGAAGACACTCCATGGGATGTAGTCATCTTTACGCTGGGCGGGTGCGCTCGTACGTTGTCCGCATTTTTTTCGTCCTAAATGTAAGTTTGACTGACCTCGGACATAGCTCGGAGTTCGGTGGGGATAAGTTTGGCCGCCACGGGCCGGGTGAGTCGCTATTCAAGTACGTTGACTGTTGGCTGATACGCGGCTTGCAAGACGATGTTTGCTGTGTTGTATGGGTAAGTCGGTTACTCTTGGTTACATACATCGTCTAATCGCCGCTCAAAGTGGACCCCAGAGATCTTTGGTACCAAAGTGCGCGGAACGGCGTGCGGGATCGCGTCGGCGCTCTCTCGAATGTATCTCCTTTCCTGTCCACGGTCGATGGTCAGTACTCATCGTTTCTCTACAGAAGCGGCATGATCGCGCCCCTGGTAGGTGATATGCTACTCTTTATCAATCGCGCGTTCCCGGTGTATGCGAGCACGGCGGTGTACCTCGTCACTACGTTCTGTATCGTTCTCTTACACGAGACGGCTGGGAGTGGGAACGGCGAGCGGGCGATGATGTATTGGGCACGAAGACTAGTCAGAAAGAATCTACATCAATACATCCTAGTCGTAATCTTGTGTGTTCGCAGCTGCATACTGTACGATTCCAAATGCTTTGTGGTGGCGGCTCTGCTACCGATCCAAGTCATATCTGCGCTGGGTGTTTCGTCGTCAAAGACACTGTGAGTGCGTTGATCAAAATGTTGGAGGAAGAAAAGGACGAAGCGTTGCGTGCGCTGCTCGGGCCATCCTCTCTTCACACGCTGTCGCCTTCGCTGCCACCATTACATAATTGTTGCAACTCGTCGTCACCCGGGCCCTTCTCCATAATACGGAACACCCTCACCTTTTCCCTCGTCCTCACCCGGTGACCTCGCGACGACTGACGCGATGGCCCGCCCTTGCCTTCTCCCTCTCCCTCTCCCTCTCCCTCTCCCTTGTCCTCATCCACTGGCACCTCGCGGCACAACGATGAGGACGATGAGGACGATGTTGACGTGCCCTCTTCGTTTCCCTCTTCCCCCCACCTCGCGACGACGAAACAGAGTCGACAGTACAACGATGACGATGATGACGTGATGACGTCGTCGTCGCACCCTCTCCCTCTCGCCCTCACCGTCCATTCATCACCACCACCACCACTTCATCTGTTACGCTACGAAATGACCGCGGATGACGCGATGACGACAGCGACAACGCGTCCTCTCCCTCTCCCTCTCCCTCTCCCTCTCCCTCTCCCCCTCCCTCTCCCTCTCGTCCTCACCTGCCCTTTCACCATCACCACGACCATCCTATCCACCTCACGACGACGCACCCTCTCCCTCTCCCTCGTCCTCACCCACCACTACCACCATCTCGCAACGACGATGCCAACGATGCGACAATGCAATGACGACGACGGCCCTGGCCCCGGTCCTCCCTCTCCCAACCCATGATGCAGTGGCGCACAATGCGCGTACCTTTGTCTTCACCGACAACACGACAGTGCGGCCTCACTCCTGGCCCCTCACTCCCGGCCCTCGTTCGGCCCCCCATCCCCCTGTTCGCCTACAACGTGAACGCCCTCACGCTCACCTTGCCCTCGCCGTTCCCTCACGCTCACCTCACGCTCGTCCTCGCCTGCAAACACAAACGGGAGATGCGTCGACGTGATGGCACGATGGTACAGTGACAACCCGACGACGACGATGCCGATGGGATGACAGAAGCGACGGTACGACGCACATGATGTATGCGTCGTGCCATCGCTTCTCTTGCCCTCTCTCCACCAGAATCCATTCCCATTGTTCGATTTTGCCTACGCACACACACATGCCACCCCCACTCGCCGTTGCCACCCCGCCCCCCGTGTCTGTGCACTCGTACGCCCTCCCTACCCGCGCCGCCCTGGAGCGACGGACTCGGAGCTATGTATATACATTGTATGGACGATGGTACTCCCGCTGCTATGTGATGTACTCTATCCCACTATGTCATGCACGCTATACAGAAATGCTCACTCGCCGCATCGGTCGCTCGGCCGAGGCGGTGTTCGAGGGACTTCATCGATGAAACGCAGCCTTCCTGCCGACATGCCGAGGGCGCTGAGTCCAGAAATGCATCTGTCAAAGTGAACACGAACGTCCAGCCTTCCATACGAACCAAGATATTTCTCGAGCTATATTTGTCGTCGACTCGGTGAGGGCTATCCACTGAACATTTAACTGCTGAGCTTGGAGTTCGCAGGTCGTCGGAATCTGACAGGTTTTGGAAAGGTCGGACGATTTTGCGTTTGCTTCCACGCGGTTTCCTACTAAGTTCCCATTGTCACCGTTTCAGTTACCCTTAGGTCCGCGGCCGTGTCCTTTTAGCCCATCAGGGGGCCAAATGTGCCGCAAGAGAGCTGTCACCTCTCTGTGCCATTAACGACGAGCACAGCTAGTGCGTCCTCCTCCAGAATGACCTCGTCAGTCGCCATTCATTGCGGTTATTCTACCCCCCCGAACCTGAGGATCATGTTATCACCGGCAATAACTATCGAAGGTCGTCATAGTCCGCTCCCCTCACCTTTCCTCGCAGCGCCAAACTATCGCACCAGGTCCCCGGCCGCAGAAAAATCCGACCCCCCTACCATCGCTACACCAAGTGCACTCGATGCACGAACCACACTCTCTGCGGAGACATCGGACCTAGCTATCCTTGCGAGTGTGTTCGACACAATGTCTCTTGATGAGCTCAGTAGGTAACGGCCTCGTTGTGCCCAACCTTTTACTCACGAACAAATCACCTTAGATCACTGCGATGGTGCAAGAGAACTCGTCTTCCGTCTTTACACGTCCTACAATGAGGGATACACTATTTTGGTGAGTGACGTGCTATTGCATTGCCTGGGTAAACTGCGAGTGCGGTGCGGCGTTGCTGACCCTTCCATTTCATAGGAGGTACCCTCGGTGTCACCCGAGCAATTCAGCCTCATAAGGCAGATTTCATCCCGATTCCGAAGGCGATTTGCGAGGAATCGACCCTAACATGATCATCATCCTTTTACCCACCCGTCGTCGACGGGGAGAGCCCCGCCCTCCCCGACTTCAGCGACGACGACGACGACGTTCGTATTCGCCTAACAGTCCCTCGTCAGTTAACCCAGGCTCTCTCGCGACTCGACGACGACGACACTTACCCAATGAACCCCAATCAGCCCAGCTTAGCCCTCTCGCAACTCAACGGCAGCTTCGTTTCACAACACTCTCGACGACCTCTCCCTCTCGTACCTGGACAAGGACGAAACGTCTTTGTTTTCACTCAAGCAGCGCAGGTGAGTCCATTTCCAACCTCATACACGAACGATGTGGACACCTCTTTTGTGCTCAGCCAACTGTCCCAATGCGGCGATCCAAGCCCTCTCGCACGCCAGTGACGTCGATACCGCCTTCGTTTTCACCCAACCATTGCGGATCAACGGTTGCTCCGCTTCCTCTCGCGCGCCAACAACGATGATGACACCTTGGTTTTTACCCAATCGAGATTTTCACCCACTCGCACTTCAAACGACATCAGCACCGCCTTTGTTTTCAGCCAACCGTCGTTGATGAGGCGATCCGAGCCATTTCGCACGCCAATGATGTCGACACCGCGTTCAAGTTTGTCACCCAACCGTCCCAGATCAGTCGCTCCTCGCCCTCTCCCACCTCAAGGATGATGACAACGGCTTCGTTTTCACCCTACAGTCCCTGATCCGTTGTGTCTCACCCTCTCGCACCTCAACAATAACGACGACACCGCCGTTTTCACCCAACATCGTCCTGGGCGGGTGTATCATGATCATCGGTGCGATCCTCCAGACGACGTCATTTAGCTACGCCCAACTCGTCGTCGCGCGGATCGTCACCGGGCTCCGTATTTGGTCCGCGGGAGGGGCTGACGATACATGCTAGACGTCGACGGTGCTGAGTTATCACGCCGAGTGTTCGCTTGCCAAGTGGGGGAGTTTGATCATGATTGAAGGGAGTCTGATTACGTTTGGTATCTTGAAATCGTGCGTCACATTTCTCGTTGGATGACTCTTTTTGACATCGTTCGCATATAGCTATGTGAGTTGTCGTGGCTGGCGCGTTTGCAAGATACTCGTTGGTCCGTGTCGCCTAGTGGGGTTGACTTTGCGCTGTACGTGCCAATCCCTTGAACGAGTTACCTTGACTCACATGCGCATAGATACTGGGCATCTACCTCTTCTGCCCAGTGGCGGGTTCCCATCGCGCCCAAGACCGTGCTACCGCCGATGATGGTCTCTGGCATTGGCCCTGTATGTAGTCTGACCTCTTCTAAGTCTAACATCTAGACGTGACCCTTACGCCAGCTCCCAGAATGACCGAGTGGTGGGTCACTCTCAGAGAAATCACTCAAGCCTCGCACACTCATCCCGACCAGGCTTGTGAAACCGGGACGTTGTGTAGAGGCTGCAGTCATAATCTCCGCATTGGACGATAAGCCGTTCAGCGACCTCGACGTGCAAAGGACGTATCACGCCGGTCGCGAAGCCGTCGACATCGAAGAAGGCACCCAAGGTCAAGGACGGGCAGGGCTTGCCGCCGGCGGTCGCACGCAAAACTTTCGACGCGCGTCCCTCGGCGTCCACAACCAATGCTTCCAGTAAATCATGGGGATCAACCTGATCACTTAGTGGGTGTCTACCATGTTTCTGATCGTTCGCAGCACGGGGGGCTCATGTGAGGCGTTGCCGTCTTAGCGCGTGCCTTGTACATTTCCATGCCAAGATGGTATCACTTTAAATATTGTCCGAGCTTTTCAGGGTATGGCCACCGCCCTTGCTTTTCCTACTGCTGTGCGATGCACGGTACTCCTTATTCCTGACAAGTACGATCCTCATAATTCACCCTTCCAGCTAGGCACCCTAGGCAACTCGTTCTCTTCGCCGTGTGCCCGTTCCATCGCATTGCAACCTTTGTTGCTGGCGCTCCTCTTGGAAGTGGCATCCTCGTACAATTTAGCAAGTGCGTGTGCTCTCTGCATAGATGCTGCATGGCCTAATATGTAACGTGCAGGCAACACTGGCGTGCACCATTTTTCTTATTTGCGGGCGTATCGGCATTGTGTATAATCGGTGCCATTACATTATTCGGCCCGGGCGAGTTATCACTGGAGGTTGGCGCACGAGTGGACTGCAATTCTGGTCACCGGTGGTTTGGTGTTAATCGTGCTTGTTCTCGGTCAAGCACCGATCGCGGGCTGGAAAACTTCTTGTATGTCTCGCTTTTCTTGTGAACGACGATTCGCATATTGATCCGTACGCGACATAATCGCCTGCCTGGTTATCGAAATTATGCTGATAGGCGTTTTCGTGACGTGGCAATATCATCTGGAGAAGGTCGCCATGCGAGGCAATTGACCCAAGTCATTCTGAACGTCGCCACCAGACACCATTTCCTCTGCATCATCTTTTCAGTCAAGCGGCTCGGCACACAGGATGTTGGTACCCATGAAGTCCATTGCCGCGCTCGGGTTTCAGGGATAGATCATGCGGAGTTGCATACGTCAGACAGGCTTTTCCCGGTGGAATCGCGAAAGCTCATCTTTGTACACCCATGGGTCCGCCTGTGCGATCCACCTGATGCCTTTATGTGGGGAAGTTTTGTAGACGATACGGATGACTAGTCGGACTCGGGCGGGGAGAGCGCGGAACATCGCGACGTCGCCACTACACGCTGTGCCCGCATCTTCCATGGACGACTACACACGAGCGCTGCGACTGGTTGCCCGTTTTCGACAGCCGTTCCAGTCCAACTTGGCCCCTACTTGCAAGCCACCTTCTTCGTAAGTCATGTCGAGTCCATCACTGCTTGAGCTAACACCGTTTAAAAGATATTTGGCTGAGATTTTGAGGGACTTGCAACTGAAATTCAAGCAGCTGTGTATACCGCGCTTGGAGGTCTGGATGAGGAATCGTTAACGCTCGAGGTAACAGCGGATTGACACCTAGGTATGCTCAGTCTTGACTTATTCACTACGATGGACTGAGTTTGTACGATAGACATCGTTCAGCATTGTGCCACGTGGCTTGAAAATAACGGCGATATAGCAGCGTAGTCCCAGGATCTTGAACGAGTGATCGCGCAATACTCCATCGCGTTATCCTTGAGACCATCAAAACCTTCTGATCTCTTCATCCAGCCAAGTTGTGCTCGAGCACGGCTATGGCTGTGGGGGGGATTCGGATGAGATTATCGCTTCCACCTCTCTCATGCACGACAACCCTAGACTCAGCCAACGTAGGCCATCGAGGCAGACCCCTCGACTCCGTGGGGATACGAGAGAAAACACGTGGCCCTCCATGCTTTGAACCGATACTATTCAGCCATAGATGCGTTCACCCGCATGCATTCACTCATTGAAGGAACTCACGATCAAGGAATACGTCGTTCGTGTTACTCCGTCAGTCTGAAACTGGAACCGCGGCTGATATCGTGCAGAACTAGGCAAGAAATTTATTTCACCTGCTCAGTTACACAGGAACAGACGAGGCCGTGGTCGTCTATGCGATAAACTGGAGCGATCTCGCATCTCCGAGTCGGAAGAACAATTCAAATAATTGTTTTCCTCCATGACGGAAAAGTTGGACGATCGACGCATTAAAGTCGTGGTCGGGGACTATTTCCGATTTGTGACACTTTCACATGTAAGGAACCTTCGTGCCAAGATGTCCATCTGGTCGGTTCCGTTCGGGAGCTCTCCTCTTCGCTCCAAAACGACAAGCTGCGCAACTTCTGTGAGGAGGCGGCCAGAGAACGGGTATCGCTGGGCGTGGAGTGATACCTGTCGTATCGATAAAACGATCAGCGCGGTCCTCAACCCCTCGCTCAAGCTGATGTGGTACGAAGTCTCCGCAGCCACATACGTGCATCTTACCGCTGTAGACTCAATCGTCTTTTGATAGATAGTGTCTGGATGACGCGGGCATGGACTTCGAAAGAGCTCCAAAATCATCCGATTCTATACGCGCAACTGGAAATCAATACTCGGTCGAACCACAAGGAGTCACCTGAGATCATGCGGGAACTCGCAGATGCTATCAAGATGTCTCGCAATCGCCCTCGTTAGCTTTGATCCAGATGATCTCTGCAACCGGGAGAAACTACGACTCGCCTCAAGACGGAATGCCAGGCGAGAGGAGGACGTGGCATACTCGCTCATCGGGATGTTCATACGCCGTCAGTGTCGCTACGGTGTCGCGTCCTGTGCATTGTCGATGACACCTCGTACCCTTTTTCTTGCAGATGCTCTTGTTTCAACGACTAGGCTTGTCCGACGGCACCGAGTACTTTCTCGCATCGCTCATCGCGATCGTGCTCATTGACCGCGTCGGCCGACGGAAACTAATGCTCTTTGGCGTGGTAAGGAAGTGTCTCACGATGGTGCTCCCACGTCAAGGGGAACGGGGCGCAGGTCGTGAGCACTGTTGCTGTCGTCTTTAATCCCTTCTTTGCCGTGGACTGGTTGGGCATGACGTGGTTATATGTACGTCGGTCTTTACTCTCAGCGCGGGCGTTGAGCCTCATATCAGGGTGTTGACAGCCTGCCAATGTGCTGAGCACTGGTATGTCGGGCAGTTTTGCAGAGCGACCATGTGCTGACGGGATGCAATGAGCGTCCAACTGGATATTCAATTTCGTGGTCGTGATGGTCACAGGGCCATCTTTCAGCAACATCTCGTAGGGGATGTATACTCGGTATGGGTTGCATCCATACTTCCCCGTAGCTGGGTCTCACCCCTTGTTCTAGTTTTCGCCATCCTGAACGCCTTCATCGTGCTGGTGGTGTACTTGTTTTTCCCGGAGACTGTTGGTCGCTCGCTCGAGGGTAGGTCCTCGTCTTCTCCATCGTATTGTCTGCTGACGCATATGATAGACACGGACGTCATCTTCGCGTTTACAACGAGGGCGTCTCGCCGGTTGCAAAAACGCTGTCCAAGGTTGCCGTCGACCAACTGTTGGTGCTCGTCCAAGGTACATGGTGACCTTCGCTCGTCCGTTGGGCGACTGATTGAGACGCGGTGTAGCGATTGTTGCGCGCGACCAGGATTTGGCGTTGAGTATCCACATCGATTTGCTCACTCGAGGGTCGCAGACGGACGATATTTGGATTTGGATGTCTGGGATCAAGCAGTTGATCATGAGTTTGTGAGGTCGTCTTGGAAACGTTTCGAGATATTGATTCTCGACGCAAGGGAACGCAACTCGAAGAGGGGGTGATCACGTGGAACCCGGGTCGCATGACATTGGGGCTCCGCACCGACTCCGCACAGTATTTGAACCTTGTACTTCTTTTCTTTATGTCTACCGTATTTACCATATGGCTTTCTGATGGCTTCTTTGAAAGGTCCGGACCAGAAGAGAAAGCGTTCTACCAGCGTGGAGAATGCTCCTGTTCCTCAATCCAACGATGGAGACCAGCGGCGCAGTAATCGTATGAACATGGGCAAGGGTGGACACGCGGAGCAGCTAAGGAAGGTCAGTGACGTGCTCGAGCAGAAGACCAACCGGAAAACCCTAGCGGCCGTTCCTGACGCTGTACCGGTCAATCCAATGGCACCGGTGGCGATATCAAGCAAAGGAAGGAAGAAAGAAGGAAAGGTTCCCGGCAAGGTAAGTACATATATTCTCGTATCTATTTACTAGAAAATCTACAGGGTCGCTCGAGCGAGAAGGATATCGACGTCAGCATTGCGGATGCGTCAATCCCGTCATTCCGCATCACAGCAGAAGGAGAACGATTCGGTTTTCACCATTCTCATCACGGTCCATCTCCGCACGATGACGGTAGTGAGGTAGGGGAAGTTAATGGCGACGATGACCGGGAAGAGCATGATGACGGTAGTGAGGCAGAGACAGGTAGTGGCGATGATGACCAGGAAGAGGACGGATTTTATGGTAACGAGCTGCGGTCTTGATTCATCACATCATTTGGAGTATGCTGAACATGGCGTCCTTGCCGTCTCAGAGCCCCTGCATTTCCCCTCTAGTACACCTCCAGCGAACGACGACAAGACGAAAGGTATGCACTCGTTGTGTCGTAATCCTTGGCACACTAATTTCAGACAGGCAGACAGCAATCTGCGTTTTCTGGACGCGACGCTCAGCAAACTTATAGTACGCATCATCGGCACTCTGTACGGGCTCACGCATACCAACCGAATTCAGGCAAAGACGTCGCTCGCAAAACCAAGAATTCCGCATCTCAGTCTCGCGACCACGACGGAGTCAACAATGTCCACCCTACTCGCAAGGACGAGACCAAAGGTAATGCTCAGATTTCTCATGATCGCGCGCATACTAACCGGATTCAGGCGGAGACGTCGCTCGCAAAGCCAAGAACACCACATCTCAGTCTCGTGACCATGACGGAATCAACAATGTCCACCCTACTCGCAAGGACGAGACCAAAGGTAATACCCAGATTTCTCGTGATCGCGCGCATACTAACCTGATTCAGGCGGAGACGTCGCTCGCAAAGCCAAGAACACCACATCTCAGTCTCGTGACCACGACGGCGTCAACAACGTCCACCCTACTCGCAAGGACGAGACCAAAGGTAGTACCCAGATTTCTCATGATCGCGCGCATACTAACCTGATTCAGGCGGGGACGTCGCTGGCAAAGCCAAGCACCCCGCATCTGCTCAGGTTCGTGACTATGGCGGGGCCAACAACTTCCGCCTTACTCGCAAGGACGAGACCAAAGGTAACGTCGAGGTAGCTCATGAGCCCGCATACTAACCGGATTCAGGCGAAGACGTCACTCGTAAAGCCAAGAAGCACAAATCTTCCCAATTTGGTGACCACGAACGTGATGATTATGACGACGTCGACGACGTCTACCGTACTCGCAAGTACGAGACCAATGGTAATGTCAAGATTTCTCGTGATCGCACGCATACTAACCGAATTTAGGCAAAGACGTCGCTCGCAAGGCCAAGAAGTCCAAATATTCCCGATCTCAACGCGACGATCATAACGACGTTCGCTTTCATAAAGATAAGTCTCGGGCGGCCGATCTATCTCACAAGGTTTCAAGCCGTGGAAGCAAGAGTTCTCGACCGGTCGAATCAGACGACTTGCCGCATGATGTGCTGGAGCGTCATCTTTCCAAGAACGGTCGCTTACGTCCACCCTCCCCTACTCGTTTACAGCGGATTCGGTCCGACATGACTGGTTCCATCAGTTCCCGGCAGTCGTCACCGGAGCAGGATGAAATCAAGACCTTCGTTGGCAGCCGACTAGTTTTATCAGATGATCCGACGTGTATCAATTACTATCCCCCTCTTACGAAGGCGTTCCTCCGTCGTTGCAAGCTTTTGGTGCGTGCTCACTATGCGACACGTAACCCGTTTATTACTCTCGAGGTTGCAATCCAAGGTGTCGGACTGGAGATTCTGGCCGAGGTCCATGTCGAGTACACCCAAAAGCATCTTGCTCTTGAGGATGGTCAATATCCGCAGTATAGGCATTCGATGGCTCGTCTGGTGAGTTGTTACTCGATGCCTACTGTGGGCTCATCCTCACTCCGCAGTGCAGCTTTACAACGAGAACGGAAACTTCCGCAGCGAATTGAAGAGAAGTGCCATGGCCGCAGTACGCCAGCACTACAGGGAACTCTTGATCCCCGAAGGCACGAGATGGACTGCCAAGCAGGGCATCGAACATATCAAGCAGGCTGCCTCGCGACTCCTGCAGGAAGGTGGCTGGTTGCGAGGACCGCCGAGCGAGGATGTGAGTTGATCGCATACGATGTAACATTTATTGATAATCGTGCAGGGGACACATCGGAACTTCTCGCACGACGCTATTAAGCATGCGTGCCTTTCTTTTTATTACAGGCCGTCAAGTCGTACATCGTTGAAGAGTTGCAAGGAATTTTCTGCCGCAATTCCTGCTTCTGCTGTCGGATTGGTTGTAGCCACGGTGGATTCTAGATTTCTATGTTTGCTTTCTCTCATTGATATTTGCTCAGATCAAGGTAGTACTCGTTGCCTATCGAGATCATGGTCAACCGAAAGTTCCAGCGATTAATGAGGATTCTTGTGGTCGAGCTCTACGCAGTGCAAACAAAGGAATAAATGAGGTTCTTGCACATGCTGAGCATGCAGAGTCTTTCAAGTCCATGGTCCGAGACTGGGTGCAGGAGGAGAGGTTTGGCCAGCCTCCAATTGATGACTCTGATGAAAGTGATTCGGATTTTCGGCTCATCCTTGATTGATTGCTTTTAGCTTCTATCTCTTTGTATGTTGTATTGCTGTATCCTGCATCTTCTATCTCCATGAATGGTAGTTGATCTGTCTTTGAAGCATCTATGAGGATCTATTCTGTGACAGTGATATGCAGACTTGGGCCAAGACCACATCAGACCTAATATATTATGTTGTAGGCTATCCACAGACCATCCACAGACCATCCACAGACCATCCACAGACCATCCACAGACCATCCACAGACCATTCACAGACCATTCACAGACCATTCACAGACCATTCACAGACCATCCACAGACCATTCACAGACCATCCACAGACCATCCACAGACCTATACTGGCAGTGTACAGTCCTATCTAGAGGAGGACATGTCTGTGGAGGCTGTAGAGGCTAAAATGTCTGTACAGGCCTGTATAAACCTGTACATTCCATCAGACTTTTGCTGATGGAGGGACTCGGACTGGAGGCGAGGACCGCGCGGACGAGGAGTTCGAAGCCGACTGCTTCCGCCCAGCCGATGTCGCGGCCGCCGTTGCGCCAATGGGGGTGAAGGGACCACGTAAGCCAGCGTCCGTTGAGGGAGATGCCAATGCCCGTGGAGGAGCTTGCATCTGAGAAGGCGTTGAGGGGTACGACGGGTTGGGGGGAGGGGATGGGGGAGGGGTAGGCTGGAGTTGATAGCCTGTTTAGCCACCACGCGATGTCTTCCTCGGTGCGTTTAGGCGGGGTTCACGGGAGGAACGGTTTGTCACCGAAGATGGGAAGCATTGCCTCGAGGTTGATGAGGTAAGGGCGGCCATCAGGGAAGGGGATAGTGGCGTGGGTGAGTTTGCCGAGGAGTCTCTGTACGTCGCTGAGGGTGTGCGTGCGACGGGAGTTCCAGTCGCGGATGGCATTGATGTATTTGATGCGCTTCGGCTCGGCGAGGCAGAAAGTTCGGTCATCTAGGTTCCACGTGAGGCCGATGAACGTTGGTGTGTTGGTGAACGGGATGTCCTTGGAGGTTTCCCACGGGATGCCAAGGTCGTTTGTAATGCGGTCGATGTCATCGAAATTGTAGCAGTAGGCGAGGTCAGGGTCAGGTCTGGTGGACGCCTCTGAGTGGTCCTTGAGCGGGAGAGTGTGGTCCTCATCGAATTCTTCGGTCTGGTCGTCTGGGAGTGTTGTGCCCGAGAACCAGGTTCTGCCACCTCTGGTTAGTCTGGGGAAGGGAGAGGAGGTAATCCGTTGTGCAATGGTGGTGCGGAGGGCGTTGTACTTTGTGAGGCTTGCTCTTGGGATCCTCAGGAAGAGGTGGTCATCAACCCATCGGAGGATGGGACCGATCCCGCAGAAGCGCATGATGTCTGCACCCGCATTACCTATTTTACCATAGATGCCACCTGATGGGCCAAATCCAAAGCAGGTGGATGTGTCCACTGCGAATTCAGTATCGGACAGGCGCACCACTAGGGCATGCCATTGGGATGGGTGGAGTGGGACAGTGCGATATGCTTCTGCAACATCACGGACTGCACCTTGGGAGCCTGGAGGAAGGGAAGACAGTACTAGGGCTACTATAGGAAAGGTGCTGTAATGCGAGGGGAAATCGTCAGGGTCAACTAGGGAGTTTACGGACGGTACGGGACGGGTGGAATGGGGAAAAGAAAGGTTCTGTACTAAACGGTATTTACCCGGTTTGCCCGGTTTGGGAATTAGGGAGAGCGGGGACGTCTGAAAAGAGCCTAAAGCCGCTTCGATGTCATCACGGGAGTAGGGGCCTAGGTATCTACCTTTAATGAATTCTTTGTTGACAATGTCCTGAAAGATGGGCTGGTATTGTATGATTGTGGGGTTGTTGGGGGGCGTGAATGTTGTGGACAGGGGTGGGAGATTGGCATGGAATCCGTGCTGTAGGCCATTATGTACGTCAGGGTATCATATGTATAGATTAGCGGCAATGAGCCACTTGCGCCAGGCGGCCGGTTTATAGGGAGTTATTGCTCGGGCCTGCCTGAGCTTTAGGGCATCTCTGAGCGCCGTGCCCGGGGTCTCCACATCCGGAGCAGTTGTGTTTGGCGGTGCGATGGACCAGGGCGCAGCCGTTCGGCTTTTGCCAGTCGCTGCAGAGGACGTTGCCGCTGGGGTCGACGAGGCGGCCGTCCGCGTTGCGGCTGACGTAGGTGGGGGAACCGTCCCAGAGGTTGGGTTCGTTGCATTGATGGATGCGGTGCGGGCGGCGGCTGAGGCATTTGGGGCAGGCGGATTTGTCCGTGTCGGCGGGTGAGAGGGAGTGTGCGTTGGGCGCGGGTTTGGATGAGTGGTAGGGGGTGATGGCTGGCGTGGTTTGCTTGGTGTTTTGGATGCGAAACCGGTTGCGGGAGGGGGAAAGGGAGCGGGAGTTGCGCCGGCAGGAAGGGGCGGGCTCTGGGCGCTGCGACTGGAAACGGTGTGCTCGACTGCTGCGACTGGGAGAGGAGGGGCCGCGCGTTGTGAAGAACGCTTCCATCTGATGAGGCGGGGGGGTGGGGAGAGGGCGGGGAGGGGGCGCGACGGGGGCAAGGGCAAGGGCGAGGGAGAGGGAGAGGGAGAGGGAGAGGGAGAGGGAGAGGGAGAGGGAGGACGTGCGGCGGGTGACGCGAGGGTGAGGGGTGACAGTGGGTTAGTATGGTTGTGGGCGGGAATGAGGGGGAGTGGGTACTGACCTTGCGCGTGGCCACGGCCTGGAGGTTGGCGCCAATTTCGAGGGTGATGGAGTTCATTAGGAGCTCGTTGGTGATGGCTATGTTGAAGACCTTGCCTGAGCTGGCACTGGCTTTTAGGTCGTCGTGCCAGCGGCGGCGCAGGCGGGATGCGTAGTGCAGGACGATGAGGTCGCCGTTGGGGTTTGAGCGGCGGAGTTCATGGACTTCCATGTAGTAGAAGAATTTGGCGAGGGCATTGACATGCTTGTCGTCCCAACCATGAGCGGCTATGAGCTCGAGAAAGAGGTTTTTGGCGAAGAGGAAACTCCCGAATGGGAGCGCGTGGTCAGCGCATGCGTTGCGCGAGGCCTTGACGGAGGCGATGGGGCGGACGGTAAGGATGTCGTTGGAGGCCGAAAGACCGAGGGTGTCATCCACGTGAGATAGAGCGGTGCACGAGGCCTCTTGGCAGCCCTCAAGGGTGAAATACCGTAGCTCGACGTATTCGTACGATGTGATTTTCTGGATGGCATACTGCGAGGGTCTGGGGGCGACGATGTTCGGGGGGGGGGTTGGTCTTCGTCAAAGTCTGCTAACTTCTTCTTTTCCGCGTCTTTCTGTGCGGGCTCGGGCTGCTGTGGGGCCTAAGGCTGGGGAATATCGTCATGCTGGGGCTGTTGTTGCTGGTCACGGCATTCTCGATCGGCCGCCTCTCGGTTGCACTGCTCCTGCTGTGCTAACCATTCTTCGACACGTTGTTGGTGGTTGTCGTCCCAGGCTTTGTTTAGGCGCTGGGTGGCCTGCTCTTCGTCAGCGACGCCTTCGCCTAGTAGCTGTTGCCTGATGAAGAGGAAGGCAGGGGCAGCGAAGTCTGGGTGGACTTCCTGCATGGGGTCGTTCATGTCGAGGAGGGGATGTGGAAAGACAGACTGAGGTGAGGGCGAACAAGTGAAGTGCAGCGAAAGGCGAAACGACGAGGGCGGAAGGCGAGGACGAGGGAAGGAGGAGGAGCACGAGGTGGTGGCACGGAAGAGAAAAAGTAGTGCCGCTAAGCGACGCTCGTCCGAAGACTTATTGCTTTGGCTTCGCTCGTGCCTCGTTACGTCAAAGTGTCCCAAACAATCTGTATACTTAGACCTAGGAGGTCCTATTAAAGCAGGTAATTGAGACATTATATGGGCTTGAGGATGGGCTTTGCACTTTCATTAGATCAAATTTGATTATTTAAAACAAATTGGCAAGTGATGCACATGGAAAAAAACAACAAAAGTTAATAATGTATCAAGATCACCATATATATACTATTAACTTGATGGTATTTCTGAATTGTTACAACTTTCTTTGAAGGCTTTCTGTGAGTATGAAAGATTATTTATGATTGTAAGTAAGAGCCAATTGGTAATGTTTGGAATGCTTCACACTTGTACAGTCTGAAACCTTTATAACAAGCAGTAATCTGCACATTTCATTAGGCAAGAGGACTTATCTATATTGAATACAAGTGTTGTTAAGATATCACAACCAGTGGCCAAATAGTGCCAATTATCCTTGATATGATTGAGAATATATGGCATAAGCAGTTCTTGAGATAGCATTGTCCACACCTCGCTCTTACGCAATGGACTTTGGTAGGGTGGCTCTTCTTTGATGGCTATAATGATAGCCATACACAATAAGGAATAAGTGTTCGCAAGGATCTCGACCTCCTCCTGAGCATCCTGAAATGGCTGCGAAAATGCAATCTAGCAAACAATGGGGTAAATAGAATCCAACAAGTCATCACTCGAACTAAACTCCAGTAAGACATTGGGGGTGATTGAAGCTTCCTCGGTGGTGAGGCTCAGGCTCATGTTGTGGTTGACTTGAGTGATGACAAGTTCACTTGGATAGGGAAGGTTGATGCCCTGTTTTGTCAATATCTCATTCATGACTCGAATAGGTTGCTCATGGGCCCTACTCGGCCATTTGATGATGAGAAGGTGCTTTGTGCCGAAGTAAGAGAAGCTGGTTTCTTTTTTAGCATGGGTTCAGGGTTGAACAATAACGATAGGGACTTACCATGGACTCCCCACTCGCCTTCGGAATCGGGATGAAATTTGCCTTATGAGGCTGAATTGCTCGGGTGACACTGAGGGTACCTTCTATGAAATGGAAGGGTCAGCAACGCCCCACTGCACTTGCAGTTTACCCAGGTGATGCAATAGCATGTCACTCACCAAAATAGTGTGTCCCTCATTGTAGGATGTGTAAAGCTGGAAAGATGAGTTCTCTTGCACCATCGCAGTGATCTAAGGTGATTTATTCGTGAGTAAAAAGTCGGGCGCAACGAGGCCATTACCTACTGAGCTCATCAAGAGACATTGTGTTGAACACACTCGCCTTCCCTACTACCATTACATGATTTCTGCAACTCATTGTCACCTGCCAGTGGACCCTCAGGCTTCTCCATAATATGGAACATCCTCACCTTTTCCCTTGTCCCCATCCAGTGACCTCGCAATAACTGACATGGTGGCCCGCCCTACTAGTATGCAGCAATGCTCATTCACTGCCTATTGGTTGCTCGGCCGAGGTGGTGTTCAAGGAACTCCATCAATGAAATGCAGCCTTCCTGCCAACATGCCAAGGCACTGAGTCCAGAAATGCCAATCTGTCAAAGTGAGCACAAACATCCAGCTTCCATATGAACCAAGACATTTCTCAAGCTATATTTGCTGTCGATTCGGTGAGGGCTGTCCCATTTGCAGGCATGGGGGGATTGAAAAAATAAACCTTTGCCTTTGCAGCATCCGCTGGGTTGGCCATCCACTGCAAAGGAACCTAGGTATTTGCACTGCAGATCTTGTAGCTTGTGCTCCATGCATAATCTTAACAATTGGACAATACTGACTGTTCCTCTGATGTTGTACATATTATCTGTGCAATGTGTGATAGCAAACTCCTCCACAGCTACTGCCTTCACAGTCCTTGATCATAATGTTCAACAAGCTAGAGTTGTGGTAACTGGACATTTTGTTGGGGACACCTGTCTCAGTTGGGATGATGCAAAAGTCAATGAGTTCCAGGACCCCTGGTATGCCCTTCATTCTTCATCACCTAGGACCCACTGGCAGTGATCCTTGATGATGAAGTACTTGTCACTGAGCTATACAAGATAACAGATCATTCCACAGCTTACAAGGCCCTAGCTAGAGAAAAGCAGCTTGATGATGTAATAAATGACATCATTGACCATACATAATGGTACTGATCAGTTTGGCACTTCCAGGCAGAAAGTTGATGTCACCAACCTGCTGTGGCAAGTCATAAACAGTTCCACTTTAAGATCGTGCAATCTCCAAGTCAAACTTTGGAACTCCAGAGTTGCAGACATAATGGGACTTCTGGTTCAGCTTTTTTTGCCTCTTGCTTGATTGTGTGTCTTGAATTTAGGAGGAAAGGTTGGAGATTGGAGGAAACATAAGTGAGACAAAAAAGACGAGAGTGTAACATAATGGAAGTCTGGAAGTCAGAGTTCGACCGGAGATGGTTCTGGAGTGGAGTTGGGATGGCATATAATATGCTATCTTCCTGGAAAACGGTCTTGTCTCATGGTTATCAAGACGCCAGAAGAGGATCACACTTTCATCTACAGAAGCAGAGTTTGTTGGGATGACAGAGACATCAAAACAAATCACTTGGATTTGAAACCTCTTCCAAGAATTTGGATATAACATGTCTCAACCTATACCCCTCAATGGTGATAATCAAGGCACTATCTTCCTCACCTCTCACCCTGCTCAAGAAGGAAGAACAAAACATATAGATATTCCAGATCTCTATGTTTGTGAAGCAGCTGCTCTGGATATAGTCAAAATCTACTATGTTCCGACAAACGATCAGCTTGCAGACATTTTTACCAAGAATGTCACATGGCAAAGATTTGAAGAAAATCGCAGGAAGATCAATCTTATCCCATTCACAAAATGAATAGTGAGGAGGAGTGTTGAAACGGTAGTATTCTATTTCTGGAATTCTATTACTAAGCTACCATTTCTGGAAGAAAGGTCTAGACTCTCTTATCTTTCTTCTCTCTTTATGCTATCCCTTTTACTCATCACATGAGTCAGCTATCTCTTATCATATGACATCA